>JABUQX010040563.1:5000-7500 GCA_015478945.1 Trachelipus rathkii
CATAATTATGCAGAACCAAATTCTGAGAAAACCCAATTTCGTGGCAGAAATCTCTAACACTAGATAAAGCAAAATACATTCTAGCCAAACCTCAGAGGTCTATCTCATACAATAGCACCGATAAGTAGATTCGTTTCATTAAAAACGTTCAGAGATCATTTACTCCTGGGTCAATGTGAAAAAAAAACTTAAAAACTACTTATTATTGAAGTCTAAAGAGTGCAAAGTGGATTTTATGAGTTTCATGGCGCAGATAAATATGTGTGGATTTTATGAGTTTCATTTCGCAGATAAATATGTGTTTTTTTTTAAACTTTTTTTTCATATATTGTTAGTATATGATACTAGCAATTAATTAAGATGCTGATGAGAAAGGTACGAAATTTTGAAATATTAAAAAATTTAATAATAAAGTAAGGAAAAAAGCTCATTTGTATGAGAAAGAAGGGATGTTACTGCAAATGCTTGAAAGAACTTAATGTTTGGGTAAAAAACGTTCCGTATTTTTTTTTTCATATATGGATTCTGTGGGCCAAATCCTAAATAATCCTGACACCTTTGTAATACAATTTTAGTTAAACTAAGCTATGAATAGTGTGAGGATTTTGCTTTTGCGTTCGAATTTTGTTAAAAAAGCATTTCTTTTATAAATTATTTTGTTTCACCAATTTTATTAAAGGAAAATTCTCTTAGATATAAAAATTTATTAATCCAAATATTTAGTACAATAATAATAATAATAATAATAATAATAATAATAATAATAATAATAATAATAATAATAATAATAATAATAATAATAATAATAATAATAATAATAATAATAATAACAATAACAATAACAATAACAATAATAATAATAATAATAATAATAATAATAATAAATAATAATAATAATAATAATAATAATAATAATAATAATAATAATGTCACCTTTCTACAAATACGTATATTATTCATTTAGTGTAGTACTTTCTTATTGTGTCAATGAATTTTCAAGTACGTTTTATTTTAAAAAATGCCGTTTTTATGTATACATAACAAGGCATATAATAACCTGAGAGAGGGAAGTAAACCGCCACCTAACCTATATGGATCGACGATGCAGTAAAACTCAACCTAAACTATATGGATCAACGATGCAGTGAATTTCGATGTAACCTTCATGGATATACTTTGCCGTAACAGATTTTCTCTTGTTTCCGGGCAAGATTTTTGCACTACAGAAAATATCACGAGACGTCGCTCTGTCTCGGGCGCTGCCAAGCGTGCGACGCCTGAAGATAGACATTATTATTAAATAATTACTTTTTATATATATTTAAATTTTTTTGATATTCCTCATCAGTACTCAAATCTATTGTTAGTATCATATTATAACAATATATGAAAAAAAAGTTTAAAAGAACACATATTTATCTGCGCCATGAAACTCATAAGGACCTGCAAATTATATTATTATTATTATTATTTTATTATTATTATTATTATTATTATTATTATGTATTATTATTATTATATTATTATATAATGCAATTTTTATCATAAAGTATTATCATTATTATGGTTATACTATTATTTTATTATATTATTATTATTAATTATTATTATATCAGCATGATCAATATATTAAAATGCAATGAATATTATAAATTATAATTATCACAATTATTATTAATGTTATATTAATGTATATTATATTATATATTTTTATTATTAATTATTATCTATTATTATATTATTATTATATTATTATTATTCATTACAATTATCTATTATTATTATTATTATTATTATTATTATTATTATTATTATTATTATTATTATTATTATTATTATTATTATTATTATTATTATTATTATTATTAATGTTCATTATTATGTTATTATTATTATTAATTATTAATTATATTATTATTATTGTTAAATTATTATTTTTTTTTTTTTATTATTTTTATTATTTTTATATTTTTATTATTTTTATTATTTTTATTATTATTATTATTATTATTATTATTATTATTATTATTATTATTATTATTATTATTATTATTATTATTATTATTATTATTTATTATTTTTATTAATTATTTTATTAATTAATCAAAAAATTATTTTCAAATTTTTTATTAATTTTTTTAATTATTTTTCTTGCTTATTTACAATATTAGTATAATTATCATTAATATATTATTCATTATTCTTGTTACTATTATTATCACATACTTAGAAAATCGCATTAATTAAAACTTTAACTTATATAGCGTACCGCATTTGCTCTGCCTGGAAACTCTTTGACGCAGAACTCTCGAGAATTAAACAGAATCTCGCTAATAAGAGCTTTTCTAAATATCTGCTATATAAAACATAAAAACTTTTATAAATAAGAAAGTTCTCGATGAAAAAGCAAAAGATAATAGGGATAGCTTGACTTTTTTTTCAGATAGCAAACTATAGATAGATTTAATTATGAAAATATCAGGTTAAAGAAAATAATTCA
>JABUQX010040564.1:0-18070 GCA_015478945.1 Trachelipus rathkii
CATGCCGCGCAAGGATCACTTAGCAACTGAATATATATTCTTCAATTCAAACTCTAATTCAGATATCTTAAGTAAATCCAGTGGAAGAAAGCTATTGGAGCATATAATTAGAGTGCTACAACCATTTGAATAATTAACTAAAAGGGCGAGTGATGATGATGTAGATTTATCTTTTGTAATACCTGCAGTTAATGCATTGCAAAAATATTTACTAAAAATTTGGAAGGATAGCGATGTAAAAACTATGAAAGTTGAACTTTTAAATTCTATTACTACCATTAATTAAAGAGAAGAAACTTTATGTACTTGCAACAGTTCTAAATCCACAATACAAATTAGCTCCCTTTGATATTATTGATCAGAATAAAATAAAATTTATGCTCAAAGAAGAAGTAAAACTTTTTAGAAAAGCTAAAGAAAATCTTACATTAAGTTCAGATTCTTATGAACAAAATGATGATTAAAATGATCAGTCTCATACAGATTCACATGAAGAATCTGAAAATGAAACGGCAGATATTGAGAAGAAAACACATTCAATTTTCTGGAAGTGCTTTGATGACATGCTACAAGAAAAATCGTCAGAAGAAAATGAAGAATATTCAGATATAATCAAACCAAGTGGAACTGATCAAAGGAGAAAAAAAGTTAAAATGCAAACGTAGAAGCATCAGTGAGAGAAAACAACATGAATTAGAAAATACTATTCAAACTACTGTGGATAAATATTTTGCAGCACCACTTTTGGAACGAAAATCGGATGCTGATCCACTGTTATGGTGGAAAGAAAGAAAAGTTCTTTATCCTGATTGCATCTTAAATGAATTAGCTAGGAAATATCTCTCTGCTCCACCTTCAAGTGTATTTAGCGAGAGAATGTTTAGCCAAGCAGGAAATATTTATACAAGTAAAAGGAATTGTCTTTCTCCAACACTAGCTGATCAGCTCCCTTTTTTTTCTTATAATTTAAGAGCATTTGATTTTAAATATTAGAGAATGGTTACCTAAATAGCAATGCATAAGCTATTTAACTTTCCTTTCACTGACTTTGTGTTTAACAATATAATTTAATTTTCTCAAAAATTCTATTGTGATACTCTATACAGTATCGATAACAGCTGGTACATGCACTTTATAATATATATATATATATATATATATATATATATATATATATATATATATACATATAAATATATCTTTAGATGATATATATATATATATATATATATATATATATATATATATATATATATATATATATATATATATTACTTACTTACTTACTTCCTCTCCTAGGAAGGATTCTTCATCCTGTCCAGTACGCAAGCATCTTTCTCAAGGGGCATCTCTCCCCTGCACTATTCCTCTTCTCTTAAGCACTCTCATTTTTGGGCTGACATCTTTCCAGAGAGACCTCCACCGACTCCGCCCACCTCTTTTTCCAGGTCTTCCGCCTGGTCTTCTACCATCCTGGTGTCCATTCCCACCTTTTTTCGGTATTCTCTCCTACTCCATCCTCTCTCCCCAACATCTCAATCTCCCCACATCCATCTTCTGTATCATCTTCTTCACCACTATATCTTCTCTAATTACTTCATTTCTTATTCTGTCTCCTACTCTTTCCAGTCATAGTTCTTAATACCCTCATCTCCGCCGCTTGTATTCTACTTTACTCTATTCTCGTTGTTGTCCATGTTTCCACTCCGTACAGCAGTGTCGGGTCAGTATACTTTCGAAGATTACTTTTTTAACCTCTATTCGATGTTTCTATCTTTCATCATGGGGTATACCGCTTTCATAACTAATCCATACTTTTCCATTCTTCGCATAATCTCTCCTCCACTTCCTCTCCTTCTGTTAAAACATCCTCCGAGATAATTGCAGGTATTTACCGCCTTCACCTCCTCCTCTCTTACCATCATCCTCATCCCTTCCTCATTTCCTCCGGTTGCTGTTAATATCTCTGTCTTCTGTACGTTCATCTTCATCCTTGCTTCCTCCAACTCTTCCTCAAACAACTCTACCACCTCTCGAATCGTCTCTTCCCTCTCTCGCTCCAACATGCCAGATCGTCCGCATATGCCATTATGTCCACTTCAAATTCTCCCAGTCTCTCTTTCACTTTCCTTATCACCACGTCTAAATATAATATAAACAGCAGTGGCGATAAAACACTCCCCTGCTTCACTCCTGTTTTCACCTCAAACCATCTATCGTTCTCGCACTCAGTTCTAACATTACAAGGGCATTTCTCATACATACTTTCTATTGCCATCTTTAATCTACCCTTCACTCCATAATTCCTCTTCATAGCTCTCCAGAGCTTTTTCCTTGGCACCGAATCAAATGCCTTTTGCAGATCGATGAAAACTACAAATAATCTCTTACCATATTCCAGCATCTTCTCCGAGACCATTCTCTGTGTGAATAAGAGGTCCGTCTTTCCTCTTCCTCTTCTATACCCGTACTGTTCTTCTCCGAGTCTCAGCTCTACCTTCTCTCAACCTCCTCTAAAATATTCTTTCGTATATTTTCGCCAGATGGCCCATCAGTGAAATACCTTTATAATTATTACAGCTTCCTGCATCTCCTTTACCTTGATATATCGGTATTATTATTGCTTGCCTCACTTTCCCTCCAACACTTGTTCATAAACTGATGATTCTCCCTCTCCTCCTCTCCTCCCTCCACCGCCAACTCCATAGCCACTCCATCCTCACCACCGGGCTTTACCCTTCTTCATCCTTTTATAGCCTCCTGTATTCCTCACCGTTATCTCTCCCACTTGTACCTCCTCCTCTTCCCTCCTCCCTCGTCTGATCAACCATTCTCTTGTTCTCTGTATTCTACATTTAGCAGATCTTCATAGTATTCGGTCCATCTATCATTTCTTTCTTCCAGTCTCACAAGAATTTCTCCGTTTCTATCTTTCATATTTCTAGTTACGTTTTTTGGTTTTCGATACGCCTTCGCCATCTTAAATAGCTTTTTCTTCCCTTCGCCCACATATCTCGTTATTTCCCCTGCCATTCTCTCCGTCTCCATCTTTTTTGCCCTCCTCTTTATTCTCTCTGCCTTATTCCTTGCCTGTACATATTCCTCCCTTGCTACCGCTGTTCTCCTTTTCAGCCACTTTCTTATTTTCCCCGTTTTTTCCTTAATTCCTTTTTTCACTTCTTCGTTCCACCATGGTGTATGTCTCTTCCTAGTACCTCCTAACCATCTTTTACCAAAAGTTTTCTCTGCCACTTCTCTGATGACATCCTGCAGGTCTTCGTTTTCTTCTCCATTCCTTAAGGTTTCCTGCATTTTCCATTCATATTTTCGTCTAGTTTCTTGCTCTGCCAACTTCTCCCTTCTGATCACTGCCTTCTTCTGCTCATTTAATATATATATATATATATATATATATATATATATAGCTATATATATATATATATATATATACCAGTAGCCATGTAGCCATGCCAGTATGCTTAGCTAATGTATATGCTATGTATGTTGTAGCCCAGTAATATTAGTATATGTACTAATAATACAATAATAATAATATATAATAATATATTATAATAACATATAACAACTAATAATAATATATATACATAATATATATATATATATATTTATATATATGCTGTAATATGTATGTATCAAATATATGCTATAACTACTCCAACAATAACCATGCATAGCGTAGCATCCCAGCACAGCAGTAACCAACAATAACTTAACAATAGCCAATATGTATGTATGCCAGCCAGTAGCCAATAACTCAACAACCAATAATAGTAATGTATGCTAGCTAATATATAACAACAATAGCCTTATTAGCCTTAGCATATATATATACTTATATATATATGGGTACAACTGTTAGTTTGTTAAAACTTTAGTTTGTTAATTTTAAAGATTAGGGATATATATCACAATTATTTAGTCTTTTGGTTAGATATGGCATGTAGTTTAAAAGTTCTTTAACCAATTTCGTTTACCTATTTCTGTATTGCATTTTTAAAGCTAGATTTATCAAAAATGTATTTTTTGTTAGGGGTAGTCATTTTGAATGTCAACCGCTTTTAAGTTTATCAAATAATTAGTTAATTTAGTAAATGGTGTCATAGGCCTATTCATATTATTTTATCTTATTATAGTTTAATATTAGTTATTAGTTTGACTTAATATTATTACACTAAAACAAAAAATATTAAAATAATTTTTTTACACTTTTTGTTTAAATCAGTTCTTCTAAATAAATTTATTTCATTAAATGTCTCATTATTACTTTCAATGAATTATAACTATTTTTATTTTCAAAACTACCTTTTAAAAAATAGGTCTCCGGCCGGAGAAGGCCGGAACTGAGTGATCTCCGGCCGGGCCGGAGAGATCTTTAAAGGCGGAACTCTCGGCAAGCCGAACCGGGCCGGAGATCGGTGCATCCCTAATATATAACCATATGCCTTAACCTTGTATATGCGCCTTAATATAGCGCTATAATAATAACGCCCAACCCCTTAGCAACGCGCTGCTGTATAGCAACGCTAACTATACCACTATAGCAATAACCAGCCCAATAGTATATATATATATATATATATATATGTGCCTTGGCTAACATTATAAATATATATAACACATATATATAAATCTAACCAACATATTATATATATATATATATATATATATATATATATATATATATATATATATATATTATGACCTTCATAAAAATACAGCTGGTCTATATATATATATATATATATTTCCAGAATGTTCTCGAACATTTGAACTCATATTCTGGATCCTTCTAGGTGTCTTAATACACACAATATATATATACCGGGTCATGCTGTATATTAGACTGTGCCGCTGTAACTGAATTTTAGTTACTGACATCATGGAAATTTTTAAAGAAGAAGGAAAAAGACACTTGGCTTTGTTTCACTTTTGAATTTCTGTAGCAAATAGTCTTAATTAAAGAAGTATAACTTCTTTGAAATAATAATCTTTCAATTCAATTTGTATTTTATATACTTTGGCCGCCCCTAACTACAGAAAAAATTATATATATATATATATATATATATATATATAATATATATATACATATATATATATATATATATACTTGCTGCCTAACTATATAGTAACCTTGCCTTAGCCTTATATATACTCTTTGCTCTTTCTCTTCTCTGCTCTATTCATAAAGAATGTTCGGGAGTACACTTATTATGAAAGTTCACTGTAAAAGGGGGTTAAAAATGTTAAAAGGTTTATAAATCGATTACCTTCTTTCTACAACCATTCTTATTTTTTTCCCCAAGGAGGTTTTCACCTTGGCATTTATTTGAGAAATGTAAGCAGGTGTCACCTTTAACATTGTTCAAAAAACCATTCTTTTATCACAACTACTAGTCCAATACGAATATATACATGTAGGCATACGCAAGGGTGGGTTCATTGGGGGACCTTGGCTCCCAACTGCAGAATAGAAATTATATAATATATATATATATATATATATATATATATATATATACTGTCTAATTCCTGAATAATGTAATAACCCACCGTGATGTATTTATATATATATTGCATATACTGTAACCATAATATATACTGCTCTTCCTTTGCTGCTGTAGCAGCAGCCAGCAGCCATGTATGCCATAGCATAACGCTGTACTCCCAGCCCAACAACCAACCAGTAGCAGCCAACGCCATATATGTATGTATAACCAATAGCAACGCCATATGTATATATATCATAACCTTAACTGCTGCTATGCATAACATATGTATATATGTAGCCATATGTTTGCTCTTATATATATATATATATATAATATGCTGCTCTTGCTACTCGCTGCTGTAATATATATATATACGCCTTATATATATTAACTGCACCGCTGCTGCTGCTGTATTTCATAATGTTCTCGAACGTTTGAGACTCATATTCTGTAATACTCTCAGTCTTATTTCAGAAATCAGATTGTAATTTTAATTCGTATATTGTAATTTTCTTCTGTAATTGAATTTCACTTATTGAAATCAAGGACATTAGGAGATTTTTAAAGAAGAAAGATGCAAGACCTTGACTTTTTCACTTTTAGGATTACTGTAACAAATAGTTTTAATTGAAGATAGTGTAACTTCTTTTAAATAATAATCTTTTTAATTCAATTTGAATTTTATATACTTTGACCGCACCTAACTACAAAAATATATATATATATATATATATATATATATATATATATAACTTTCTTATATATATATATATATATATATGCTCTATATATAGCTATATAATATAATATAATAATATATATATATATATAGTAATATGTATATATATATATATATATATATGTATATATGTATAATAATATATAATAATAATAATAATAATAATAGCCAATAATAATAATATGTATCATAATAATAATATATATTAATAACAACAGCATAATAATAATATAATATATTATAATATATGTATGTAGTAGTAATAATATAAGTATAACTAATATATATATATATATATATATGTATGTAATAATAATAATAATAATAATAATAATAATAATAACTATCTTCTAACTATATCTTAAGTGTGTAATAATATAATATATGCACCTAATATATACTATATAACATATATAATATATATATATATATATATATTGCATAATCGACAGATGTCAGATTTGGTCTTATTAGTAACCTATTATATTTTGGCACTTTTTAGCATTTTTTTGGCTATTTTCGTCTGACCAGATTGTATATTTTTTCCCGCTGAGTCCGATTTTGGGATCCCTGATACCAAAATATGAGGGTGGGACCCCCTTTTGGTTTTCAAACCCCTTTTAAGCCCCGACCCTTTTTATTTACCCCTCTTTGAAGTCAAATTGGGGTTATCGTATGAACCGGCAAGGCGTTTTCCGAGGATCTGGAATCAGACAAACCAAGTCAATGGCTAACGTGACTTGGAATTTTTCAAAGGTCGTTAGAGTTTGACGTTTGAGACTTATAATTAGGGGTTCTGAGGTAGGGGAAGTCGATTTTGAGGTTGGTGAGGCGTTTGGAGAAGGGAATCCAAGTCAAATGCCGACATGACTTGAATTTTATCTAAAATTATTAGATTTTTACGTTCGATCCGTCAAATTATGGGTTGCTAAGGTCGGCGTCCAAATTTGAGGTCAAGTTGGCATTTATTCGAGTTTTTAGAAAGGTTAAGAAGATGTCTTATAACCCACACTTTTCACTGTTGTTCAATAGATGAAGAGACCTTCATTGAAGGCGAATCATTATCTGATTGAGGAACATCCGTGAAGCCGAATCACCAGCCGGTTGCTGAATCATCTGTGAAGTCCGAAAACCAGTCGGTTGAGGAACCATCTGCGAAGGTAAATTACCATCCAGTTGAGGAACTATTTGCGAAGTCGAATTACCGGACGGTTGAGGAAACTCGTCAGGAAGATATGAAGCTTGATGTTTATCTCTCTGGTGTGATTTTGAAGGAAGTGTGAATCAGTAAGAAGAATACAGCTTGAATGAAGATAATACAGTGACATTGGTATGAAGTCCTCCATTGTAGTAAACATATCACTATTTTGAAATTGATTCCTCTCAATTCATCCAATATAATGAATATATAAATATCTTAGCAGTTGTATGTGGTCTGCCATTATACGCACTACCAAATATATATACTGATGATGATTCATTTCCTCAGGTCATCCATCGATATATAGTAACAGTTCCACAAGGAGCCAATTGATTTAAATGTAATACCATGTTTGGACGAATCTTTCTTCTATTTTAATCAGAGAGCTGAGGAGATAAAATGGAAGTTCATTTGAAGTAATTTGTGACTCCTGCCGTAGAGAAAACAATTAGTAGTCATACTGTCGACGGAAATAGTCACGTTAAGCTGAGGCTGGTAGACCTGGGTATTAACTAAGCGACTAATGTTCCTGTCTCCACCGATCTGCATGTTGCTTGAAGGAAATCGCTATCTCAAAAATTTGTCTTAGAGATGATGAAAATGGTCACGTTAAACAGAGGCTAATATGCCTGGGATTAACGATGTTACTTGTTCTCGTCTTCGCCAGTCTGATGTTGCTTGAAGATTTTCCTTATTGTGACATCTTGAAATTGATATCAATGATGACGGAATCAGCCATGTTAAACTGAGGCCTGTAGGCCTGAGTATTAACAGTGAGACTGATGTTCACGTCTACACTGGTCTGCATGGTGCTGGATGTCTCTTATTCGGACCAGTCTTCTGCCAAAAGTTGTTGGTGGTCGACATCGGTAGGCATCTTTTGAGAAGGTGGTCTCGAAGGCGATTAGCATTCTTCTGCTAAGGGCTGCTGCGTTTGTTCGTCGTCAGAAATCATTTTTATTAAGAGAAAGAGTTTCTTCTTGAAATCTTGAGAGGGTGGTCTTCTGCCTTCGTCACCGTAGAAGTGGGTGGTTTTCTGCCTGCGTCACCGTAAGAGCGGTGGTCTCCTGCCTGCTTCACCGTAGGAGTTGATGGTCTTCTGCCTGCTTCACTAAAGGAGCGGGTTACCGTCTGTATGCGTTACCGTGGGTGCGGGTGGCCTTCTGTCTGCGTCTCCGCATGAGAGAGACTTCTGCTTGCTAGGGACGTCTGATTGCGAGGGAACGTCTGCTTCATAGAAACGTCTGCTTCCTAGGAACATCTGCTGGCATGGAACTTCTGTTTGAAGAGAAACTGCTCCAGTGATGGGTGTCGACTTCTGGGAAACCAATATGAAGTGGTAGGTGTGCTGGGAATTATTTCTTTTTCTTGTTGTTCCACTTCATGAGTTGTAGTTGAATTTCTTTTCGTGTCCCGCGTAATAACCATTGTTTACCTTGCAGAACCCTAAGTAGAACAGGTACTAGCTTCTTGCAGCTTTCTCTGGTGGGCTCGCCTTCTTTCACCTACGCTGGGCTACTCGCGGCTATTCAACTATCAACATAAGTCGTTAACCCTTTTTATAGTTATCTCTTTAAAATAGGGAATAAAAACAGTTTTTGGTTGATTGATAGAATATTTTATTAAAATTATGTCCTACTATATTCAAACATTTGGTGACCTAGAGCTATGCGCAATAATATTTCCTACAATTCTAATATACATAAATGCTTTGCTGAACTGCGGCTGAGTTAAGGTTTCAACATTAACCTTGTTTTAAAAAGACAGCTACAAAAAAGAACCGCCAATAAAAAGCATTTAACTATGTTTAACAAATAAAATTATGTAAAATATAAACAATAATTTTTTTAAGCAAAACATTATAAACAATCGTATAACAATAAAATAATTTTATACTAACATATATTAAAAGCAAAAATAATATATAACACAAATTTATTAATAAAAGAATTGAGAAAATAAATATTCCTTAGACATCAGTTTCTCTGATATATTGTTTTCATGATTTCCCATTTTTTTATAATGTTTTACTGTCAACTAACATATTTTAGCAATTTTAAACGTTTTAAAAAAACAAAATTCATTATTTTATATCTTATATAATATTTTAATCAATTATTTAATTATTTGACAAATATATATATATATATATATAGCAATATTATATATATATATATATCTTTATATATATATATATATATATATAGCATATATACATACTGCCTTTCTTAAATGACTAAATCAGAGATTCCCAACCGGTGTGCCGCGAGATCTGTCAAGTGTGCCGCGAGATCTGTCAGGGGTGCCGCGTGATTTTTTAATCTAATTGTAACATCTCTAACCATTTCAATGAAATTAGTTTTCAATTTATTAGGCAAAATTTCTTTAAGAAAGGCTTTAACCTCCTTCTCTCCTGAGAGAGTTAATTATATATATATATATATATATATATATATATATATATAACTATATATATACTATATAACTTATATATATATATATATATTATATATACTCTGCTCATTTATATATATAACGCTGCTCACCTCGCTGCTCTCTTTCAGACACGCTGCAGGACAAAAGGAATCCAGGCGTAAGACGAAGCAAAGATGCTCTATGTCTCTATGACCTCTATAAGTCTATGAGTCTATGAGTCTATGTCTATTGTTAATTTAAAACTGCTTTCCATTTTGTTTTAAAATTTGTGCTTAGGGTGTGGTGAAACGCTAAGCAATATGGTCCCCAGCAAACAGAGACATCTTGCTACGAAGCACCCAGGTGTATCCAAACCCAGCTCATATTTTTCAAAGGCTATTGGAAAATCAAGAGAAAGTTGGTAATAGAATGTTGGAAATTTACCACAAGAAGTGACGCTGCTATCCAGAAGCTTCGTTTATAGTTGCTTGAACTGCTGTAATAAAGGCTGAAGCTTACCCTTCATAACTAGAAGGGATATCATTATCGGCGTGCAAAATTATCGTTGAAATCATACTTGGGTAAAAGTAATGGGAATCAAATTTCAAAATAATCGCTCAAACAATACTATTAACCGTAGAATATCTGAAATGTCATCAAATATAAATAGACATGTCATGGGCTAAATAAAAACTCTGTGTAAATTTCGCTTTACAAATAGATGAAAGTACTGATATTACTGATAAAAATCAGCTTCTTGGATTCTGTCAGTAGATTTATTGACGGTAAATATTTCGTGGAGCAGTTTTTTTTTGCAGAGTTGGAAACAACTACTACCGGTGCCGATATTTTCACTCCCGTCTCTTAGTATCTCTATAACCATGGTCTTTCATGGAACGACTGTTATGGAATATATGTACTGATGGTGAACCATCAATGACAGGGAAAGGATAAAGGATTTATTGCGCGCAAGTTTTACAGGAAAATGGATCATTGATAATAACTAACTGCTTTCTGCACAGAGAAACCTAGGAGGGAAAAATTTTGGTGAGCAGTTCGCTGAAGTTTGCTATAAAATCAAGGGTTATTGAAGACGGAGTAAGTTGCATTCAAGTAGATCTCTTTGGAAGTGTGAAAGACTCTTTTGAAAAACTCTATTCCTTTTCTTCCCCGCCAGTTCATTCACATTGATATCCTTCATATTTAACGTTATTGTTTTTATTTTTAACCTATCTTCATTGCTTTTTTCTATTTATGTGCAAATAAATCCTTGAGACCTTTTCCATTTTTCTGGGTTTTTGAGACTCTCAAATGCTTCTTATTTTAGATACCACAGTTTATTGTATATGTAACTCATATTAATAAATATAATTAATCCATATATAATATATACTATATAATATATATATATATACTATAATAATATATATACTATTATAATATATTTATATAAAACTATATTAATATATATCATAATATATATATATATATATAAGTAGTAGAAGTCCTATTACCCCATGTTTATCGTCACAGACCTAGCCTACATGAGTATATAATATTAATATATATTAATCATATATAATCTAATATAATATATACTATATATCTCACTCCTCTCATCATACCTATATTAGTATATATTATTATATATATTATATTATAATATATATATATATATATATATTACTAATCTTTCCTCTTATTCTACCCTAGATACTAGTAGGTATAAGTGCGCTGATCATCTAATACGAAAAGAAAAAGTTAAGTAGAAGAATATGACACAAAGTTACGAAAAGTAAAGACCCAGCCTTACCGCTACCTCATATTCTTTTAGTATGAAGAATATACGTTGCAAGCTAAGATATAATTCCACCCTAGAACTATCTATAGGGACAAGCAACATGTACCCTCACCTATGGCATTCTCGTCAGCTTAGGGGTCATTACCACTTGGCCCAGGTTGTTCAAATAAACCATTAAACACGTATCACAAAACCCCTGACCCATTCATACTATCTCATATATGACACCTTTCTTACTTAGCCTACTCTGCCAATATCTACAAACATTATCTCATCCTATGCTCCATACATCCCTTTTCCTACGATCATCACTACATCCAACCTATTCTCTCCTTAGAGGACATCATTCAACTACACTCTAGCACGGTATCGATTCCTAAACACTACCACACTATACTAACATTCCAGACTTAACCAAAGATCACCGAGACTATCATAGTTCACATACTATCTATCCATATTGACCACCCATCGTATACAACAATCGATTGAATAATATTATTACTCTCATTACCGCACCATTCCTTACACACATCACAACTCTTTATATAGTATCAACTTATCCTCATTTTATCCAAATTCTTCTCACACTAACACCCGTATCTATATAGCATAAGTGAGTCCATACTAACACATTGAAACATTTGAAAGCGATCTAATACTATCTTATCATTATCCTTAAGTCTCAACTTACAATCATATAACATAATATACGTAACGCAAAACTAACTCTCATGCTAAAGACTCCTAGCGCACACCATCATACTATATTATATAATATAATAAGTAATATAAATAATATATAGTTATAAGTAATATATATATATATTAATATATACTATAATATTATATATATTATATAATATATATATATATATATACCGTAATATTATTATATATATATAATATATATATAATAAATAATAATATATAAATATATATATATATATATAAAATTAATTATATATATAAATATATATAATATATATATATATTAATATAAGTTATATATATATATATATATATAATATATATATAATATTATCATATTAATATATATATAAAGTTAATTATATTTATAATATATATATATATTATATTATATAGTATTAATATAATGTGAATCTTGGAGGCAATAAATTATAGTTATTTGCTTCGTTAATGAAGAAAATGGTCATATCAATTAATATAAATACTAAAAAAATATAAATAAAAATAAATATTAGATCATTTCTTAATTTTAATAATTAAAGAATTATAGAAATAAATAAATAAATACAATTATATAATGAATATTGTAATATAGGAATTTATAGTATAGTTTGAAAATAACATTATTTGTGAATTCGGAAATTAATTACACTGTAATAAAGATTAGAAGTATTTATTAGCTAACACTGTTTGAAGAGTAACAACTAAAAAGAGAAAACTCCCATTGCTGAGGAGATACACACGCTACGGCAATACCGGCGACACATACCCTTTTGTAAAGATCGATTTCATCTGCGACCAACGCTGAGGGACCGATTATCCACGCACGCAATGAACGAAGATCTTTGTACATATGAAAATCGAACATAATAATGAAGCATCAAATAAATAATAATAATAACATCAGAAATAGAAAGATTATTCAATATAGGGTAGATATAATATTTTTATATTAATAATAATATATAATTATATTAATAATATATATATATAAATAGAATAATTAATTAAATTATATTTTAACTTAAATATATCTATTAAATATAAAATTATTATTATATATATAATGTATAGAAATTAGACCTTTAAATATTATAATATGATTTGTAATTATTTCTATATTAAAATATTTATTTTATTACAATACATATTAATTAAAGAATATTATAAAATATATATAAATAAAAATATAATAAAAATTATTTTCTAGATTAAAAAAAATAATTATTATTTATTTTTTTTTTATACATATTATATACAATTTATTCAGATAGGTTTAAATAAAATATAAGTAAAAATATAAATAATATAAAATTAAGATATATATATAAATAGAAAAGTAGTTTAAAATATATTAAATATCAAATCACTTTGCCCTTTTATACATTGTCAAAAAAGTAAGATCATTATTTAAATTTAAACTCTCCCCGAGTTTGGTTTAATAACCTTTGTTAATAAATCAGTGAAAAATTAGTTTTACCTCAATATCCTTTCGATTAATTATATAGAAAAATAAAAGAGTTTTGTTAATTTATTTTCAATCGCGCTATTCAATAATGTAGAGTTCGGAGATATAAAATAATCAATACGCATAAATAAATTACAAATATAATAATAATAATAATAACGAATACATAGAGAGAGAGAGAGATTAGTTCTCTATTATATTATTATTATTATTTACTGCTATTGCAGTTTATTTATTTATTTTTGTATTGAATATTTATTAACAAATATATTTATTCCATTAGCTGAGCTATTCCTGATTTCGCAAATATCTGATATAGTCAAAAATATGATAACTCAATTATTATTAATCTAATGTATCTATTATTAGAAGTGCACACGTCTAACACGAGAAGCGCAATAGATTAAAGCTAATTTGTCTTTCTCAGCAGCGACGTTGACACAACAAAACAACTAAATTGTGTTATCTATTAATATTGAAATATTCACTTTAATCGATGATAAGGAAAAATGTTGATTGAAATATTATTAGTGTAAAATTGGAGTATTGATAACTGACATATGAATCAAGACAACCTGAGATGTTAATCTATAGCAAGGTGCACAAAAAGTATATTATATTTCCTTAAGTTAAAAAAGGAGTGACTTCTCTGGATGAGCACGAGTTTTTATATTCAAAACTTACAAATATTTTCAGACATACAATCTTTCAACATATTAAAATTCTCGTATTCTTAAGTGTCTTGCACAGAAACAAGGTTTTGATTAACCTAAGGGCTTCTTGGCTGTTTGTATCTTACAATAAATATATATATAAGCAAATTAATTTATCACCGTCCTTTTATTCTAAATTCGATTGATAAATATAACTTCCTTACCAAATCATCAAGCCCTCACAACTATATATATAGTCTTTATAATATTCGTATTTCAGATGATTCTCTCTATACATATCGGTATATATTAATAGTATTCTATAATATCAAAATAATATTAAGAACGTCGTCCTTCACTAATAAAATCGATAACAGAAACGGTAACAATAAAATAATAATATATATATAATATATATATATCATAGAGCGGTACCTATATTATACTTTTAATAAATCACACAGATATATAATATATATATATTTATATAATATATAATATACTTACCTATATATATACTATCTATACACTACGATATCGCCTATTTGTATGAATATAACAATTTATTAAATTTCCAGTTATATAATAAACGTCTAAAGTCCGCGGACTTCACCCTATATAAAAAAATAATCAATATATAATTATTAATAATTAATAAATATTGCAACTAGCATACTAAGTGAAATGACTAATCAACAAATGTTAGAACGCGAACAGGAGAGTCCAGCATTAGGACTAACATTTATGAATATATCTACTATAAGTTAAATCGGAAGATCCTAAAAGGTAATTATATAAGTAAAATTACTATAATAATAATAGAGAAGTTATCCCTTATATATATACTTACCTAGTATATACGTTGAATAATTAAGGAGCTATATATGACCCGTTGATGTGTGTATAAACTATTTAATAAATTAATATATATATATTAATATAGTAATAGTATTATATAAATTACTATATAGTATATATATATAATACTAATATATATAATATATATATATAATTAAGTATATAATACGTTATATATTATATATAATATAGAGTAGAAGAGAGAGTAGAGAAGAGAGAGAGAGAGACAGTTTCGTTTGCGGTACATTTCGATGCATTTACAACGTACCAAAATTGGTTGAGACAATCGGAAATTTGTGATGTGAAATTATTTTTTAATTGAAATTTAATTATCTGAAAATAATTTGTGCGTATTTTTTATATTATTTATTTTATATTTTTTTGTTATATAATGTTACTGAACAAACTGGTACAAAGTTTAAGTAAAACGTGCAAATGATGCGATTCGAAAAAGCACGTGGCCAGACAGCCGGCTATTATTCTAAGAGTCGTAAAATTTATTCATTTTATTGTAAGATTTATTTATTTTATTTGAAATTATTTAATTATTTTTAGATTATTTTAATTATTAGTAACATTATTATTTTTAAGTTTTAATTTTCTGGTAGTGAGGTTTTCGTTTCAGTCGCAACTACGACGGGCATCTACAGTTCATAATGCGAGGCGGAGCGAGAGAGGACGAGAGAGAGAGAGAGATGAGTAGAGAAGAGAGAGAGGAGAGAGAGGAAGAAGCAGAGAGAGACTGGGAGAGAAGAGAGAGAAGAGTGAAGAGAGAGAGAGAGAGAAGAGGGAGAGAGAGAGGAGGAAGAGAGAGAGAAGTGAAAGAGAGGAGGCACTGAGATCGAGAGAGGTAGTCATATCGTATAGTTAAGATATATTAGCATGTAATACTACTAATAATATATAAAAAGGTAGATATAAAATATATACATATAATTCATATATAATATATAATTATACATCCTATTATATATTAACTAATAAATCCTGTTCTAAAACAAAACGCATAGATCTTAGATGTTTCGGACCAGTACGATTGACTATATATCTGATATACTTTTATTTAATTTTTTGCCTTTGACGAATACCCTAACTATCCCCGGTACGACATCATTGGTCAGGCTCCATCCTATTTATAGCCTATAAACCTTGCACACTACTCATGACCCTTAAACCTAGATAACATAACCCCTAGACAACTGCTTAACCTATGCGCTATACGCTGCTAAACCACTCAAAACCCTAAACATTCGTCGCTATACTCTAAATCCTAGTGTGGTATATGGTATGTCCTAACCGTAACCTATACCCAGATCCCTGAACGACCTCCCTAAAATCCTGCCCAACTAACCCTATCTCTACTCCTGCACCTACCTCTCCGCCCCGCCTTGGAGCCATGCCAAGGTAACTGATGCCTACCTTTGGTAGGGTATCTGTGCTAATCATGAGGTCATGGTAGTGAACTCTGACCTTATGGATCTTCGCCAAAAACTCTTCCATCCTGTCCTACCTTGAGGACAGTAACCAAACCACACACACAACACACATAACACAGCCGGAAAAAGTATAACCACAGCACCACACACACACACACCACACTACACATTCACTATTACACTTAGACACCATGTCACTATGACACTTATAGCAACACATGTCACTAGACACTTTACATTACCCAATAGACCTTACATTTACACTTAAAACACAATCGGTCGGTCACAAAACAAGATTCACACACATACCACACCACTTCACCTAAACACACACATTGTCACTAGACACGTTACACCACCAATAGACACTTACACTAATTTACACTTATACACACTGTATAAACACACGGACCAACCCCTGTGGTCTCCATGGGTTTGGGTCAATTTGCCCATCCTATTTTAAGGCACTTAACATTTTATTAAAAATTATACTTTACAGACCCTTAAGCATAAATCAGTTAAATCAATAGAGGTGTGTAATCTCACTACCCAGGTGGGATTAGTATATGCTTTTTGTTTTACTGTTCTTACTGCTTTTAAAACCCATGGTTGTTAAACTGATTTTAAGCTTAAATGTTTACTGGCTGTTACACTCATCACAATTTATTAACATTACTAATATTAAAGCAGTAAGATCAGTAAATCAATAGAGGTTGTTTACCTCTAACACATATGCGGATTAGATGCTTTTCGCTATTTAACACACTAGATTTTTACTGCTTAACGCTCTGTTTAAACTGGTTTTACTTATATTTTAAACTGCTGTAACTCTACAAATTTGCATTTTTACAATACCTAAAGCAGTAAGTATAAATCAATAGAGGTGTTACCGAACACCTAGGGGGATAGTATTGGGCTTTTTTTTTAACTGTTTTATAATAATAAATCTGCTTTAACGTCATGTTTTAAGACTGCTTTAATCACTCATGTTTTATAAAACGACTTACTCATATTTTACCTGCTTAAACGTCACATATTTTTAACATTACCATGGAGTACTTAAAGGCAGTAAATCAGTAAATCATAGAGGTTTGAACCTTAACAGACCAGGGGGGGATTTATACACACTATTGGCTTTTGTTTAAGAAACCTGCTTACTGTACTC
The DNA here is from genome assembly GCA_015478945.1 of Trachelipus rathkii. Taxonomy (NCBI): domain Eukaryota; kingdom Metazoa; phylum Arthropoda; class Malacostraca; order Isopoda; family Trachelipodidae; genus Trachelipus; species Trachelipus rathkii. The sequence goes on from JABUQX010040564.1 coordinate 17,961, forward strand.
ATGTTTAACCTGCTTTATACTTCTGGCTGTTACTAACCTAGTCTTAGACTTTCTCTTCTGCTTTAAAAAGACTGCTTTACTTTATGCTTTACTGTTTGGCGGTTGAAAAT
>JABUQX010040566.1:0-15000 GCA_015478945.1 Trachelipus rathkii
ACGTGGTTAAAAGTCAAAACAGATCACCATACATCAATAAGCTACTGTATCAAACAATCATCCTCACACTATAAATAAAAAAGCTATACCACTATTATCAATAAATAATATTATTATTCGCTGTATACAACATTCCTAGATGTGAGCCAACACCTATTACACCACTACTAACCCTCGATAACATGAGTACAGCATAATTATTAAAATACATATTAATACAAAATATAATCAATTATATCACAATAAAATAATTTATCCTAACATATCACTCACAGAACAATATCTATAACAAGTCATATCACAAAAGTATTACGTCAGCATATCACATAATTAGTAAGTAGTAATATTGCTATCTATGTATATACACTACTGCTATACTCACTAGGCTACAAACCCTCCCGCTCAGGAAGTAGCAAATTTGTAAGACTATTTCGTGAAGATACTATTAACACTACTGTCAAAGATGTCAATCCCAGACAACTACAATAGGTTAGCGGAATAAATAAGACATTCACATTTCACAGTATATAAAACATCGTAGAACTTCTGGGCATTAGGCTTAGGTTAGAGTATGGATAGCGAGAAAGTATCTCTAAGCTAGTACGTGAGACCATGCGACTCGTATAAATAGTTAAAGTAATGTAAGTAATGATAAGAGTATAGAGTAAGTACATAATTAACGTAACGTTAATTATTTTTGAGATATAATCTTTTAAACCTTTATCTTAATAGAATACAAGTCAATAATTTATACTGTAAGATATTTCTTGATGTACTGTTAACTCATACATTAAATAATGTAACTTTGAGAAAATATATTAATAAGATTAAGTAAAGTAAAGCCTTATTTAATTGATATATATATAAATTAAACATATATAACAATTTACATAAATTATTATACTTAGTATCCATAAATAAATCTTCAGACAAAATATATTACCAAAGTGAACCGTTAAATAGATGAAAAATAGTTAAATATACGAATAAAGTTATCTTGATGTACGTGATATTTTAGAAAGTTACTAATTGTTTTCCATTGTGAATGCAGCGACACTAGAAGTAAAACACTCTTCTTTCAATTGACCGTTGCATTTTATTGTACGCTTGGAGGTCTTTCTTTTAATAAAATTGTTGGACTTTATTGGGGCTGCAAGTCCTGCTTCTTAATTATTTGTTCCACGTTCCAGCTCATCATTGCAGGCGGACTTTGCCTCCTACTTGCATTGAATCTATAGATCAATGAATTATGAATATATGCTTCTCTTTAGTATTTGTATTTGGTTTGAGACATCGGCTCATATAAAGGACGATTATGTATGAATTGCCTTGAGATGTGATGGAGAGCTCTGGGCACATGTGTTCGATGATGTGCCTTACAATCGTGTTCGGATGGAGGGCTAATGTTTCTCATCACATTTGGTAGGGGAAAACATAGTGCATTATGATTTAGGTATCTTTTTCTCTCTGGTATATCAAGGGTCTGCAGATGTTGTTGTTCGTCTGTGTAACACTGAAGATATAATTCTGAGCACTGAATTTGGTTATTTATGTGTTCCAGTAATGCATGGGGGTCTAAGTAGTGTTAGTCAGCAATGAATCGGAGAGCATAAATTCTAATATCTATGAGAGAGTAGGAGATATACCTGTTACATCGTTGAGATAGTATAAATATCCTTTATAAGTAGCTTATTTATAATATACTTTTCGAGTATAATCTCATAATACTACTGGAGTTTATTTAGTAACCTTCTAGAGGTTATTTCTACTGTGACCATAAGTGATGAGTTGCACGCTCGGACACGGTATCTCTCAGTATAAGTAGTAGATTAATTTAATAAATAATTTTAAAAGTAAAGGAAAAATTACTATATAACTCAAAATATGCAAAAAAAATAAAAAAAAAAAAAAAAGATAAATATTCAAGATTTACTGTTTATAAAAGGCAAGTATATAGGTTGCGTTTTTAAGCTATTAGAGTTTATTATACTCAGTGATAGCAAGAAGTAGTTATCAGTGATACTAATGCTGCTAGGCGTTTTTCATAGTGGTTTTGTCAGTTAATATATAATGTGAAATTAGATTAGTCGGAGTTAGTAAGTGAGTAAACTCATAAAAAGCTGTGAATTAGACGAGGAAGGAATGGAAGTGTATTGTGATCCAGCAGTATCAATGTTAAAGTGAGAGTTGTAGCAAATTGTGATTTTAGTAAGGTATATTGATAAAAAATCAATGATAAAGTGGTTAATGAGAAATAGATGATCCCTTGAAAAAAATGTTGGGCGACAAACATAATTAAAAATGATTCTAAATGAGTCTATAGGAGAAGCAGGTATTATTTTGAGTAAAAGTATTTGAGTTAATAAATATGATATATGTGGATGAATTTATATAGAGATCAGTAGGTATTGATGATAATATGTAATTGTAATATGTCGTGTTAAAGGGAAGTGAGATAAAAGACTAATGGTAAAGTTTTATGATGAGAAACCACGCGTGCACATAGGTATAGATATTAGAAAATATTATAATACTTAATGAGGTAATCTATTTTGTAAAATATTAAAGTATAAAAGAATAAAAGTAAAAACATGAAGTGAATATTTTAAAACAGGTATGCAAGGTATTTATGAACTTCCTTTTACCAATACCTAACTGGTAGATATATTTATTTTAATGACAGAAATAATTGAGATGGATGATGCTAAATTTACTATAGGTAAAACTAGATCTGTTACAAATCAAGAGACAGATAGGTTAAGTTTAGCGTAATTGAGTAAGGATGCTTGGAGTTTAAAACTTACTAAGTAGGATGGTATTATATAATTAGAATATGTAGTGAGGATATAGTATAAGGCTAGAAGAGTGGAAGCATGATAGATAAGAAGTGATACTATGTGATAATATATATTAATATATAAAAAGAAGAAGAAGCACAAATCTGTATGCTCATAAAAGGGGAAAAGAGGGTTGGAAGAATAAAGATATAATCCTGGAATAAATATTTGGAAAGTGTGAAGATGTGTTTTAGGCATGTAAGGTCTTTGCTCTCGCTTCTGTGTGTATTATACAACATGCTGAATAGGATATCCTATTATGAGTACTATATGTATATTGAATTTAATTAAGCTACAAGAGGTGGATAAGATTAAATAATAAATATAGTGGTATATATATATATATATACTTATATATAGTATAATATATGATGATGATAAAGTAAGCTAAGGTTGTAGTATTGATTTATAGCTTTGACTGTGTGTTATTGAAGAAAATGATAGCATAGTATTATGAGAAGGTGTACAGTAGTATAAGTAATTATATAGGATAGGATCTAAATAGTATATGAGATATTACTCAAAAGGAGAATAATTCATGATAGCTGCTATTGATTTTTATATAGTGAAATATAAGCTCTAACATAATGAAGTCATTATAGACAAGTTTAAATTACGATGTATATATTGTTGACGAATTTTTAGCTCCAACTGTGACAACTTGTAAGTCTTTGTTACAAAAGATGATTTCGAATAGTCATCAAGTTGATATGTTCTTGTTAAGTTGTATTACTTAATATAGAGTTATAATAAAGGATATATCATATTAGGCGTTGTGATACGAATTTAGAGTATAAAGTGAATCTATGATATACTCGTTCATTAATTGTGGTGAACTATTTCGGTGTGTATTGACTTTGTCCACAATCTTACTCACTTTCAGACAGTTTAGTTAAATGATTGAATAGAATAGTGATTATTTATTCTGTTTTGAGGAGGAAAAGAAACAGATTAATTCTAATGTTATCACGTGTAACATGATATAGGAAAAGAGATATACTTTATATCGGAGATTGTATAAAGAGTTTGCTTGAGCGAATTCGTTTAAATGCAAGAATATTGATAATCCTGTTAAAATAGGTTTGGTGATGATAGCGTTATTATATATCCTTAGAGTGAGATATAAGATACTATTTGTAAGATTAGATTTAAAGAAAATTGGTGCTGTGTATATCTCAGTGGTGACTAATACAATAAATAGTAAGATTATTTATCATATCAGTGAGAATTAATAGAGAAAAATGAGTATGTCATATGTAGTTATTTAACTTATACATATTTTGATAATATATCAGGGTAATATATAAGTATAATAAGGTTATATACGTAATAATGTGATTTAAGGGATGTACCTATCATGATACTATATATAGAGACTAGTATTGATAGTGAAGTAGAAATGGTGCAATAAGATATTTAGAACAAGTTAAAAAGTTTAATGTGAGAAAAAAATGTGATACATATGCATTTATAAATATAGAAGAACCTATATATATATCATATACGTATATGATAGTCTAGTGTGATTTGATTATATTGGGTATATAACTCACACTTATAGAAGAAGGTATTTATCAATAATGTGATAATAATACTGTTTGCAAAACTATGGTATATTATATATAGCGAAATTTAAGATTTTCAGTAGAGTTAGAAGAAATAATTGATGGAGTAACTCTTAATATATAGTAAATATAATATATATAATTACTATATATAATTATATATATTATATAATATATTATAAAGATATATATATATATATATAATATATTATATATATATTATATATATTATATATATTTATATATCTTATATAATATAAATAAATATTATATAAGTTTATTGTATTTATACTAGTTTCTCTCCCTTCATATATTAATATATATATATATATATTTAAATATTATATTATATATTATATTATATATAATTAATACTAATATAATATATATATAATATATAAATATTATATATATATATTGATAGTTAATATAATATATTAATCAGGTCGATTAGTTATATATATCAGTAGCACAATATTTTCTACACAAATTCAACACGGCTATTTTTGTGTCGTTAGAATTAAAGTTTTTTATTTACATAAAAAATGAGAAAAACCACTAATATAATATAAATGAAAGAGAATTTTTGATAGTTTTTAAATAAAGTCATTATATTTAGATATTATAATTGATTCACTTATTAATATTAATATACAATAAAATATATAAATATAATTTATTAATTTTTGATATTATAACATATTATAGTATTATATATTAAGTAAAAATTATATATAATAAGTTATATTAGTATATATATAATGATATTAATAATTAATATATTATATATTATATTAATAATATATACTATAATATATCATATATATATATATTATTAAATTATCATAATTATAATATATACATATATATATGATTTATATATATATTTGAATAATATAGGGTATAGGTATTGATATATATAGGTTAATAACGGTTGTAGATTAAATAAATAGTATAGATAACTAGCTCATAGTCATGGTAGAGTTGTGTTGAGTTTATAATTTGATAGGTTAATGAGTATAGAGGATATTTTGTGACCTCTGGTCGAATAGTTCAGCTCGAAGTAGATCTGGTGGTCATATTCAAGTTCCTACTGACTAGGTATTTCTCATTAGTTAAATTGGCTCAGTTATGCTTAAAAGCTCGATACGTTTATTCATTTCAGCTTGTGGGTAGGCTAAGAATTAAAACTATCCGGTATATGTACATTCATGCATGATACATTGATATTAAGGTATAATATGACTAGTAATAATATGTGATATGAGCTTAAATTCGCGAGTGTTGTTATAGGATAATTGCACCAGAAGGTCCTTTTAAGAGAATTGCATTCTATTTGTGTAGGAGATAATCGTGACTGAACGATCTAGTTCTGTTGTATGCAGTTAAGTACTGTATTGTACGGTATGGTGCGCTACAATTGCTTGTACTTGAAGATAATTTTCACGAATAATGCATGTTATTCTGTGTGCCTCGTGTCTCCAATTTTGGGTAATTCACTCAATCTGTTGATGTCTTGGAGGTAATATATAATGATTTTCATTTGATTAGAACGCGTCGGTGTGGTATGAGTAATTCGTCGCTCTCGTTTTCTCATTCTGCTTAGTGCAATTATAGAGTGAACTCACTTCAATTTATGCAGTGTGTTGTATATATATATTTGTATCAAAGAATGATCTTTTCAGTACAGTGATGTGATACGCTCATGATCTTAGTCAATAGGAGATGAATACAAGTGTAGTGCTCATCTAGGTGTTCATTCTGAGTAATATTGCTTGGCTGGTAACAGTGTCAGCTGTTGTGTCTAGACTCGCATATGGTGATAACGTGAGTCCTATCAAGGTTTATAATCAAGATATTACTATAAGTCAGAGGTAGGGATGGGGGACGGATTTGGGATACAGAATCGTCTTTATGATCAGTCAAAGGAATATTACTAGAGACTTTGACTTGATTATTTCTAATTTGATTTTTCAATTGCTTCAGAATTTAATACTCATTGACTACACAGAAATAAATTGCTAAATTATATACAACATTTTAGCTACAAGAAACTTATTTGTAGATAATGAGATATGGAGACACATGTTCTAGAATAGAAAAGTTATCTAATTTATGACACAATCTGACGAGTTTGTGTTTAGGTAAACTACCACACTGGCTTTGGTTATAGTTTCTCGAGAAAATATATCTTAAAAAAATCAGATCATTTGCTTTTTCAAATTAACTATAAAATGCACATTAGATTCCCAATAATACCCAGTATGATTCCAAATTTTAATCCATTAAAATTTCATAAAAACGAAAAGAAAAAAAGGAAAATTCCTTTTTTAATTTACATATACTATTAATATTAGATACTTATCATTAAAGATCCATTTTCTATATTTTCCTTAAATATATGCGGCCAAATCAGTCAGGCCTTAGGAAGGTCTTTATTTACTCACTCCCTTGTTATCTGTAACCTAATAGTATAGTATAATAGTATAGTAACGTTATATATATGTATAGTATTTATACATAATGGTGGTAATTACTTATAGAAATATGATGTTCGTTCACAAAATAATTAATGGAACTGATATGAAGAATGGGAATAGATATATGAATTTAGTATGTATATGTACTTATGTAATATATAAATTGTATATTTTTATACTGAGGGAATCCTCATAGTACTCCCTCTTGAGAATCCAGACCAATATTCTGTTTCATGAACGCGTATAAAAAGAAATATAAATCTATACAAGTATAGCTTGCGTGCTAGACTTACATAACGTAGAATTAAATGAATACAATTGTAATATATATAGGTATATAAAGCTTTTTACATTTAACTACTATATATAATACTTCACTATCACAATGTCTACTTAGCTTATATATTTCATCAAAAAATATATAGCTACTAAGTATATATATATACAATTATTACTAGTACATTGATAGTATATTATAGTTATCACTAAACTAATATAAAATAGTAATATAAAATATAATATAATATATATATATACTATACTATATATATATATAATCAATATATATATTATATATACTATAATTAATATATTGGTATATAATATTTACTATATATATACTAAATATTATATATCAAGAATTACTATATAATAACATTATTAGTAATAAATAATAAGCTTTTTGTATAACATACATTAAAAATAAATATATTATAGCAAAAATAATAATAATGATACTATATAGTAGTAATATTATTTAATATATAGGAGTGAAGTATATATATATTCTGAATATATAGTATAATATTATGTTAAGTAAGTATATAATTTACTAATACTAGAATATATATAGAGGACTTCCTTGAATTGTTAACTATGTGGACAAAAATTCGGGTCGTGATTCCACAATGGTAATATAGTTTAAAAAATACGCGAACAATTTATTTATAATAAAGAAGTTAAAAAAATGTAAAAAGAACAGTGAATCAGATGATCTGAAGCATATATAGACATGTTATGTTTCTTCGATACAAATCCACAAGTAATATGTTACTGTTAAAATGATAAGCAAGTTTTGAATCTTTGATGTTTAAAGCTCATTATTTGCTGCATTTTTATATCAATTTTGCATTTTATATATATTCAAATAAAAAGATAAAATATGAACAACACGTTTTTAACTATTTTAGTTATTTATACAAAATGTGATCAAATACTTGATTCAGACTTCTTCAGTAATTTTCTATCTTCTTCTTTTTCTTCATTTTCTTCTACTATCTCTCTATATATATATGAAATTATATATATATAGTAGTATATATAGTAGTAATAATAAATATTATATAGTATATTATATAATATATATATATTACACTATAGTACAAAGATAGTATATAGGATTAGTAATAGGGTATATATATATACAAAGATATATAAGTATATATATATATATATATATAATAACTGAACTATGGCATCAATTTTAAGTAGTATATAGTTATACAGCAATTTGCATAATAATTTTTATAAATTTTTATTAAAGCTTGATCGGTTTTATACATATATAAATATATATATATATATATATATATTTAGTTTATATATCTCAATCAACTATATATATATATGAGTAAAATAAGATATATAATATTAATATATATATGTATATGATATATATAGCTATATATATATATATTATAGTATATATACTATATATTTACTATATATCTAAAATACATATTCATAAGAAAGAAGTAGTGTACATCTAGAATAGCGTATTTAAATATATATTATATTATAAAATATGTAAATATATACATTAAATATAGAAGTCATAACTGTGTGCTATATAGAAATAATATAAGTTTATGTGAAGATTATATCGTATGATTCGTGGAGAGGATGAAGTAATTTAAATATTATTCATATTTTTAAAATAATTTTATAGAATATATAATACTTAATATATATGAAGTAGATATGTATATAGTATATACTATATAATATATATAATATAAGTATAATATTATACTAAGCATATATGATAAATCTAGTATATAGTAGATATATCATATTGAACATGTAAGTCGAATAAATATATAGAGTAAAAGTCAAAATAAAATCTTGGTTTTGATTCGAACCCATTCATATCTATAGAGATAGGTGGTGGCGGCGGTGGTGGTGGTGGTGGTGGTTTTGGTGGCGGTGGTGTGGTTGAAGGGGACAAAGATATAGAACGAAGTAATAGAAGGAGTCTGGTGATTGATAGCTTAATGAAATAAATGATATATCGATGCTTCTGAAGGGAATTCGTAACGAAGAAGAGATGATTAATAATAATAATCAATAAGTAATCTATAATAAATTAAATTTTCTTGACCATTCGATGCTTTATTAGTTTTAAATATTTAAAATATTTTAAAATAAAAAATGAAAATATTAACTTTATATATTTATAAATAAAGAATATTGTCACAAATTCGGTAAAATGGACGATAATAAATGAGATAATGATAATCAATAATTAATATAATAATAAATAATAATAATAAATAATAATAATAATAATAATAATAATAATAATAAAAATAATAATAATAATAATAATAAAATAAATATAATAATAATATTTATGATAATTAAAATCAATTATAATAAATAATAATAATAAATAATAATAATAATGAATAATAATAAATCAATGAATAAATATAATAATAAAAAATAAATAATAAAAATAATAATAATAAATAAAATAATAATAATCATAATATAATAAATAATAATATATATAATAATGAGATAATAATATAATAATAATTAATATTAATAATAATCAATAATAATAATAATAATAATAATAGGACAATAATAAAATAATGAAAATATAATAATACTTATAGATAATAATAATAATAATAAATGGAATAGTAATAATAATGAATAATAATAATAATAATTAATGATATATAAAATCATATATATAATGAATAGATAATAAATAAAGATAGATAATAATAATAAAAATAAAATATTTGATAATAATAATAATAATATAATGATAATCATAATAATATATAGTAATAATAATAATAATAAAATGAAAAAGAAATAAATTCCTTTTCTCAACTGAAAAGAAATACAAATTGAATTATTTTATTTAATTTTCTTAATAATGGGAACTATTAAGAGGAAAATACAAATATTTTTTTTCCGTGAATTGAATTTATATATAGATGCAATTCTCTAATTTTTATGACCCACACCAAAAATCAGTAAAAATGTGCCTATTAGTAATCTATATATATATATAGTATTTATATATATTAAGTATAATATAATATATAGTATATATACTTATATATATATATATATATTATAATATATTAATAATATATTATATCAGACTATATATATATAATGATAGCTTATATATATTATTATATAATAATATACTATTATACAATATATATATATAATTATTATCGTTAATAGTAATATATATATTAAAAAATTTTTGATAAAAAAATAAGGTAATATAATACTATAATTATAAATAAGCTCATAATAACTTATAAATAATATAAATATAAATTATATATATATATAATAAAAGAGAAATATAATATAATATAAAATAATAATATAAAAATAGAGTAAATAAGACATAAATTTATACAAAAACTGAGTATATGATAATACAATATATATGATAATAAAAATATATAATATAAAAAAAATACGAGTAAAAATAGCAAATAAAAAATATCACACATATAACTTAGATATACTTTATATGAGTATCAGATTTTCACCATGTTAAGGTACATATATATTTAGCTTATGTTGGGTTATATTATTTAATTATATATAATACATGAATATTATATATATATATGAGTATTTATAAATATTACTATATATATATATACGGTATAAGTACTAGTTTTAAGTTAACCAGCCACTGTACACGGCGCGAGCCTCATTTCAAGGAGGGGCAGAATAATAAAAACAAGAAAACCTCAACTTTCAATCAGCTATAGGCAATCTTCTCAGGTGATTCGCAGTACGTGGGCTTTTAAAGCAGAGAAGATTAAATATATCGTATTGAGTATAAACTAGGAAGAAGGCAAGAGTAACAGAACAGAAGTGCTGAAAAAAAGCGGCAGCCACAACGACAAGTACTTGGATGATTGCTCACATATATCCACGCAATTAATTCATAGCGCGAGGACATGGCACCCTTGTTATTGCGAGGGCGACTTGACAATGAGTTGAGGATAGCGAGCAAGATCTCAAACGTACTTGAGCATGCTACCGTCGCTTGATAGTTTACTATAGAAAAGAAGATAGTCGGCGCCAACGTGAGTCGCAGAGATATGATGGGTCAACGAGATCTTTGAAGAGGACGATCTAGTTTTATTAGTAACTCTTAGCTTAGACTCACTCTATCCAATTAGAAAGGTAGGAGGCCGGAGCCCCCAAATGTGAGAACAGTAGAACTCAAACAAGGGAGATGAAGGCCCTTATATAAATGGAGCAGCTGTGCAGAGGAAAAAAATTATCCCGCAACCTGAACAGAACTCCATTTTCTTTGAGGCACTCTTAGGCTAATCACATTTTGTTTTGTTTAGTCTACAAGACAATTTATTGTTTATGTTAAGACAACCAAGAATGTTATTTTATATCGGAGAGACGTTAGAGAGCCGAGTGAGGAAATAGGAAAGTTGGGGATCGGTATATGGGGGGTTATGTGTGACGCACCTTACCCCTTGTCTTTGAGAGGGAAGATGTAGAGAGTTGGTTTTTAAGAGTTTGAATATTTACAAGGATTTGCGTGTGACCACGGGAAATCATCCAGATCGACAAGGATAGAAATGGAAGCTGAAGACGAGAGAGCAACTCTGAAGCAAAGAGGAGCAGATTTGAAAGTGAAGGTAGAAAGTGGAGGGGTTGAGTCATTCGAGCTCATATAGAGTGCACAGGAAGTGGATAGTACATGCTAAAGGAGATCGTTGATAAAAGTAGGAATATAAGTGAGAAGATTATGAAACGGACTTGACGGGAACACCAAAATTACAGGAAAGGAGGAAGAGGTCGCTCATCAACGAGTGCTTGATATACGAGGCGATCGGAGGAAATAGACATAAGTCAACGCAAGAGAAGGAGGAAAACCAAAGGAAGAGGAGCTTAGAGGTCAGTGACGCGTTGTCAAGACGGCTCGTCAAATTAAGCTTTTGGATATAGTTCAAGCGCCTCACGTATTCGCAAGAGATGGCCATGGTCCCTAAGGGGAGAGAAGACAATTAAGAATCAGTTAGTGATAGGAAGTATGTCGTCGTTGAACTCATGAGCGACGAAAGCCATCACAGTTGTGATGCTGATAGAAGAAGATGAGACTGCAGGATGCATTCCGAGAAGATGAAGAGTAAGAAAGAGTTGTTTCAAAGATTTTAGATAAGAATACCAAGTGTGAGAAGTCTAGTAGGGCGATATGTTATAGACAGCTAGATATCAGAACGGAGTACCTTTTTTTCGGATCGCGTGAGACATGTTGCGTCGCTTCAAGGCACTGAGGAAAAGTATTTAGTATTATAGACTAAGAGAGTAGATTGAACGAGGACAGGCGCCAGCGTCAGAAGCACTCTCAGCACTGCGGGAGAGGAATGCGAGCATTCGGACACTAGCATTCGAACTGTTCATAGATCTCACAGGAGTCCACATTGCACACGATATTGTATATCACGTGGTAAAGACATGGGAAACCTGTAGAGGAGAGGAGTAGGGGAAGGGGGATTTGGCCCCCCCCCCGCCAAAGAATAAATGTCAGGGGTAGATTAGATGAAAAAGGAGCCGAAGAGTTGGCCTTTTCAGAAGAGAGAGTTAGCAAACAGGAACCCGTCAAAGCGAATAAAGGGAGGAGACGCAGATTTACAAAAGTTGTTAGATAGTCTGTTTTTTGCAAGGGGAGAAATTTTTTCTGTAGGAGAACAAGCTAGGTTGTCGCGCTTCTTTTAAGTGAAAGGTGCGGCTCAGCTGTTCGATAGTATCGGCTGCAATGAATTCCGAGCAGAATGAAAATTAGTAAGAGTGATAGGAGAACGAGAGTTTTTCCATCCCGATAGCGCAATGTCTCTCTCTTAATGGCGCGAGTACAAGCTTCATCGACACATGGAATTTGGGGGGACGAAAAGATTTAGTTTGAAGATTAGAAAGTGTACCCTGTCATCCATCGGTGATTACGGCCCACACCTTTTCAGGGTGACCGAGGCATCCCGGAGTCAAAGCAGGAATTCATGTCAAGAGTAGATTACCAAAAACAGCATTGCTCCCGAATTAGTCCGATATAAGTGCAAAAGTTAGTTAGGGGATGAGTGGAGGCTGGTGGAGGACGAAAACGTGTATAAGATTTAAGAGGCTACAAAGAGGATTGTTGTGTCAATATTGCGATCAGGAGTTACAATTAGGACAGCAAGAAATGGTGTATTTATAGAAGTACGAGAAGCTGAGTGAGTGGTTGTAAACGAGTATAGATCTAGTCGTATGTCTAAGAAATTGTTAGTAGACGGATCTGCGATTTTTGCAGTGTGTAAGTGGGTATTCCTTATATTTAACTGTTCCGATCTGTGAAGAATAGTCGGACTTGGAATCTGTTTTGCGCTCGCTCCCCAGCCTGCATAGCAGTGTGAGAGTGAAGGCCAATATGCCACTCAGTGTGTGGTGTAGTTGTGAGCGGTGCTGCTATTGTGAAATCCCTAGAATAGAAGGATTCTCGAGATGTCTGATGGTGAGAAAGTTACAGATCTACATAGAAGTGTAAGATGTCATAACAAAAATTTGAAATCTGTTCTATTTAGGGTAGCAGAGCATGAAATACACAAGATAATGATTAGTAGTAAGGAGAGATTTTTAGCCACAGAACATGAATTAGGACGATTCAAATTCTGAGACGTGTTAGAGTGTTTTATGATTTATATGGGCACAGACGACACCGATTTAGAGGAGAAATTATAGAAAAGTTATAGTTGAAATCCCCCAAGGTTTAATTTGAAAGAGAAATCCCTGGTCCAGCTCTGGTCTCAGTTTATAGTATTAAACATTTAGGGTGGTTGAGAGTTGAGAGTGATATTAACACAGATTCGACACATGCACGCAGGCGCGCTCGAACGTTAGCTAAAGTCAATAGGAAAACCTCCGCCTACGCCATTCCCACATCTACTTGGAACATATGTTATCTCAGCAGGGTCAGTCCGTGCGGCTGTCTCTGCACACATAGACGCGCACCAATCTCATAAGAGATTGTAAAATTTGAACAGGGTACGTTGTAATATGAGGTGCAATTCCTAGGACGTTGCATGACCTCACTACTATATGCACAGAACTTAACAGAGTCAACAGCCACACGCACACGCATTCAATATCACGCACAGATCACCTAACACTAAGCATATGCGGATTCTATGTTTGTTTGCTTATGCGTATGTAGGGATTCGAGGTGTACTATAGAAGTATAACGTAGAAAACTAATGTTAGAAAAAAAAAAGGATGTATAGTTATACTCAATTTGATTGTAAACTTAGTGATTATTACTTTAGACGCTAAAATGAATCCTTACGTTTTCCAATGTATATAAACAAACGCAAAAAAAAATTTAATGATTATGGTTAAATTATGTTTTAAGAAATGTTGCCATAGCTGTTACTCTCAATTATCAGATCAAGCATGCTTGCTCAATCGACTAATACAAATGCTCAATGACACATCAACATCATCAGCGATAGTGTAGTGCATATGAGAGTATAGATCCATGATCTAATAACTAATGTTTCTAGACATGAAAAAAATATACAGTATCCAGGTGATGGTGTATCAGATGTGTTAGCTAGTAGTGGATACTTGATTAGTTACTGAGATCAAGCGATCTAATAATAAGTAACTCTTAGGTTATTATTCAGATTGATATGTGTTAAATGAGGTGATATGTAGGTAGTGCAGGTTGATAAGAGTCGGGTGACGAAGGAGTTCGTAGGTAGAATGTGGTGATATTAAATGCGCTTAATTTAAAGAACACAGCAAAAGAGCTGAATCTATATTTTATTAAATAATGTTTAAGGAAGA
>JABUQX010040566.1:20000-37500 GCA_015478945.1 Trachelipus rathkii
ATATATTATATATTGATATACTATATATATATAGCAAAATTACAGAACGTGATCAGTAGAATTATCTCGAAAAGTCATGGGACACTTACAGAAAAACCCAAAATACATATTTGGATATCAGGCGTGTATAGCTTATTATATGTAATCATATCTCGAAAACTTACAAAAAAAGCTACAGTGGAAATGAAAAATTTTTTGAAATCCTTGTAAAATTTTATTAGGAAAATGTAAAAAAAAAAAAATTATAAACATTAAAAATTAGCTATTTTTTTGGGGGGTGCTTGGACACTAGATATATAGTATATAATTATTGTAAAAGGTTACACGGCAAATATTAGGGGGCTCGAGCCGACGGGGAACACAGGGGGGGACGTTTTTCCATACTCCGTAGGGGAGGGGCGGAGGAACCCCCGCGACACCCAAATACCAAAGAGCGGGGGTTCCGGTGACCCTCCCCGGAGGGGGGAATTAGTCCTACCCCGTAGTTCCCCGGAGGCCGAGAGGACCCGACTTTTTCCACTCGGTTGCCGGTTCATACCATGTGGGGGTATTCTTTTAGTAAAAAAAAAAAAGCCAAATTTAATAGAAAGTCTATTTATTTTAACGAGTAACCAATAAAAGGTCTCTAAATAGGCTCTCTAATCATTTTACTATCTATAATTATTAACAATGATTTTTTTTTTTTTACATTTTCTTATCTAAAATTTTACCAGGATTCCAAAAATGTATTCCTTTTCGCTGTAGCTATTGTAGTTTTTGAGATATAATTTAATTTTTTTTTTTATTATTATTATTTTTACATTTCCCGCAACTAAAATGTTACCAGGATCCAGCAATGTATCCTTTTCCTGTAGCATTGTAGTTTTTTGAGATTATGAGTTGTAGCTCTTAACCAAATTTCACCCATATATATAGTATTATATATATATATATATATTATATATATATATATATATATATATATATATTATATTTTTTTTATATATTATTATTTTTTTTTAAAATTTTATTATATATATATATATATATATATATATATACTATATATATATATATATATAATCATTAAAATAAAAAAAAAATGTCGATCAGCGCGCACGCCTTTTTTTTCGTTGAATGACGTCATTCCTATGGTAAGTCAGCCCAGGAGGGGACGCCTCGATCGCTGCATTTGTCTGTCAGTAGAATACTAGGATATCTTTGTTTTGTGTACGTGTTTAGTGCTGTTCTATTTATTTCTTTTAAATTAATGTTCGATTATAATGCTAGAGAAAATAGACTCTCACATAAAAAGTAATTTTTATATATATTTATATGGTATTATAATTTAGATAATTTAAATTATTTATTCCATTTGCAGTAAATATAATAGCTTTAATTCTTGTGGACGCCGCTGCGCGCGTTATTAATAAACATGGCCCCCATAGCCCCTTTTGAAAGACGATCTTATAAGAAATATCTGAGCCCCTCATCAAGTGTCCCAATGAAAATGATGAAATGGATTTATAGAAACCATAATTTTATTCTCTATATAAAAAAGAGAATAATAATAATATAATAATAATAATAATAAATTAATAATAATAATAATAATAATAATATATATGATGATGATGATGAAACACAATTTATATGTATATGTAATTGTATATATATATATATATATATTTATTAATGTTACCCTAGAAGCAATTGGGTGACATATGAGAGATATTAGATTGAAAACGAGGGTGACGATAAAGTCAGCATGTGAAGCACACACTTCCCTATTATCAAATAACTCGTATGGATGAATGTCACATACGGGCCATCCCATTCCTTATACAGTTATGAGATATTTTCAGGAGCTACTAAATGCCCAACGAATATAATGCAAACAGTGTAAATGGCAGTAGGGACACTGAAGTAGTGAGTAGATAGAAGGAAGGTAAAGTAAGAGGAATTTGAAACAGTATATCAGTCCAGGAATTGAGAGTTAGAGGAAACATAGTATAAGGCCTAGAAGAGATTGGCCTTTTCTAGAATGGAAGTATTTAAAGCCATACTAGAACTCATTATCAGATATGAGAACTTAAAGCTGAGTGAAGGAAAGGATGTTCCTAACAGAAGTTGGGTTAGTAGAACATGTTTTTTATGCTCAAAGAGGTCTGCATGAATGAATGATTTTCACTCGGGTGTAGTCCGCCAAGGATATAGTCAGCGAGTGCACTTTACGTTTATAAAATTGTATATAAGTCCGCGTTGGGAGCTCACAATCGAATTGTTAATACCCAATCTGCTTATTAAAATGATTTTCTAATGCTCATAGGATTTAAAGTGACTATATTATGAGTAGAATAAAGGAAGATATACGATTATAATATTTTTTCTATTACCATACAAACGTATGAACAGGCCTTTTATCTGTACAATAGAAACATAGAAAATGGCCAGAGAAAATTCAAACCGAATCTCCTGTTTATACATGAGGGTAATATCTGAGTGAGAATATAATTGATATTTGAGTATAACAATTAATAAAGAATAGAATGAAACCTGCTCATTCTATCAATCAGATAATTATATAGCTCCCACTATTTATCGGTACTAATCAGATTCCTCAAAGCTGACCAGCATCTTCAGAGTTAAAGCGAGTTAGTTAGCGTAGAAGAAAAGCAATGAGGACACCACGACTTATCCGCAAAATTAGTTGCTATACTTGGAACGGAGGAAGGGGACCCAGATCAAAAGGAGGACAGCAGATGGAAATAAAATCACGAGCATAGTGGCAGGAATGAGCTGTTGGAATAGAGAAAGTAATTAAATATATAAGAGATATATATATAAGGTTTGTGGGTTAGATTTACCTTAAAGAATAGGAGCAAAGGTTTTTGTATTCTATACTTTTATATATCACACATAAAGGAACAAAGTGATGAAATACATTCAGGTCTATATAGTGAAATGTATCGAAGAGTATAGCGCTATTGGGAATTGAGACTCGATTTTTTTCGGAATATTGTTTTTTTATTAATTTTAAGATGACACGAAGGCTTCATCTTTGGGAGAAAGATATCGATTATGCAGAATACTGAATGCATTCGGCTTCCTCCCCACCTATTTAAATCAGTAATTGTTTTTTTTATAGGAACTACCACAGCTGACCTTAACAAATGAATCGATTGTGTACCATTGAAATCCGCTTAATATAAGAGGAAACCCAAGATTCAGTGTATTTGGAATTAGTAGAATGTATATAGCATAAGTTTCACGAGATTGAGAAGTTAGTTAAGATGGTGAGTCACAATAAAAGGCTTGAAAATCTGTTCTGTTAGGAGAAGGGAGAACAGTAGCAGAACCACAAGATTATTGTAGTACGGTAGAGAGAGACACAGAAAGATTCTATAAGGCCACAGAACATACGTATGTTGTAAGGAGCACTTATGCGAGAATTACGAGCATTCTCCTTGAGACGTGTATACATATATATAGGAGTGATTATGTTATATATACATAGGCACATACTCCACTTTAAAAAAAAAAAAATAAAAGATATAACAATACAGTACTATAAAATAACCAAAGGAGAAATATGTGAGAATAAAATTATTCGCTATATAATATTTATAGCAAATAGACCTAATTTATATAATAACTTGAAAATTAAAAACGATAAATACCCTACTTAAAGTAATAAATTTCTAAATATGGAATAATACCATAGAAAGTTTTCTAAAAATACACTCGCGCATATCACACTAACATACACTTTACACGTAAATTTATGCAGTTACAAATAAGAAAAAAAAGAAATTTTTGAGATCAACTAAAAAAAGTGGATAGCTAAATCTATATAATTATAATAATTTCGGCTAATCTATATACCAATAGGTAAATGTTACGCTAAAAACCAAGTTGGAGAAACCCTAAAATATAAGTTATAAAGAAGTCGAAGAACAAAAAAAATCAAAAAAAAAACTAGTATCTATGTGTTCTCAATGCATCCTACGATCACAGATTCAAAATATCCATATTTAGTCTAACACCACTGTATATCTCATACAAAGTATAGAGTATCATTGGATTCCATTTTGACTGATATCCGATATAACTTACTAATAAGAAAATTGCCGTATATTAAATCAGATTACCTGTATACCAGATACTATCGGTACATTTCCCTAAATATAATTATTATTATATTAATTTATATTATATATAATTTAATATTTATCCTCTTTTTTTATGGAAATAAAATAATTATATATGAGTATTCTATATATATATATATATATCTATCATATAATATAATCAATCATTATTTCTATGCTCAAATTGTATATATATAATTATATATATATTATATATATATATATAAATTATAAACACTATTGATTATAGAATAGGGGTTAAATCATGAGTAATATATATTTCATTATAATAAAGATTATTCTCAGTCTCGTTATATTCACAAATCATTAAAGGAGGTCATATAATATATGGTAGGGTACCTATATTGAATATTTTAATATTATATATTTATAAATAAATCACTAGACTAGTCACAGCTATATAAAGTATATACGATTAAATAAATACCTTTATCGACCCTTATATTATAATATATATATATATTATTATACTTATAGCATAAATGTAGAACACAAAAAAGAGAATAAAGAACGATGGTGCAATTCGGAAATCCCAAAAATACAGGAGGTACTTTTAATATCAAAATGTCCTAAAGGTTATGAGAAAAAACTTTTTTTTTATTTAATTTTATTAATCACATAATTATTTTTATTAATAATTATTAGTTAATGTTTAATACCCATTTAGAGAGTATAAATATTAAATGTCTTTTAAGTTTTAAGATTTGTATTTTTGTATATAAATAATTATAAGCGGATTAATGTTAGAAGCCGATAAGTTAACGTCGGACTAGCAATTGTGCCTCCATAACGAGATTTAGCGGGGGCGGGGCAAAATTCGCTCCAAATTTTCAATTTTCTACATCCACCTAAGAATCCTCAATTCAAGTGTTTGTATAATTAATAAACTCTATGATTAGTTAATTTTTCAGTAATATTTGTAAAATCATTTTAAACAATATAAAGAATGGTAATAACCAATAGTTCATAACTTTTATATATTCATCTGTTATCTATCTATATATATCTAACTATCTATCTATCAAACAACGTAAATAAATATGTTCGAGTTTGCGTTCGTTCTTTGTCAAATTGCAAACAGTCTTAAACAATAAGGCCTCGCCTAACGTAAGAGAATTGACCTAGAACTTACGCAAGTAACGGTTGCTATTCTTTTTCACTCTATCAAGTGATTCACACACAGCGAATCGAGGTCGTAAGTGAAACTCTTCTCTAACGTCTGTGAGCGTTTTTTACGATTCTGTGTTGCGAACTGTACTTGACTTACACACAAAATGAAACAGCATAGCTACAAGCGTTTTAGGCTTTCTTTGTGTATAAAAACATACGTCCTTCGTATTACAACTCAGTAAATAAACTTAAGAAATATGGGGAGTGTGTTGGCGGCAAAAGAGCTCTAATAAAATGTTCGAATGTGTTGACGTCAGTTTTTGTTCTCTTAATATCTCTACTCAAATATGCGAGTATAAATATAAATGCTCCTAAACTCAAAACGTATAGGAAAATTTTTCCAAATAAATATCTTCTGTAGACAATATATTAAAGAGTATCCTTGGGATAATGACCTTTGATGTAACAAAAAGGTTATTTATTATCGATATTTTAAGCGCTTGTATTGACAATAAAACGAAACTGGTAATATGATAATAAAAATTCTTAGGTTGCAATTCTTTTTATTTTATATTACACAGAATTAAGTGAAATTCTTTACGTTTGGTGAGCGTATTTTTTTACGATTTTGCGCTGTTTGACAAAACTGGAATCTATTAATATTAAACAAAAGTATTTAATAAAATGTTTTAAGCAATTCTTTTTTTAAATTTAATAATTTTTGGTGGTGAGATTAGGGGAAATTGTTTATACGTTTGACTAAACGTTTATTATATAATTTTGAGCGCTGTTATGACAATAAACCCATACGAACGCAAACGACTGTTTGAACAAAAAAACGATATGTATATATATATATCAAAATCCACTCGAGACGTATTTACGGTACATATTACGTTTTCGAGTATAGAAACCATGCATAAGATAAGAAAAAACTCATGCTTAGGAGTCTGGCAACATACATCAGCAAGAGTATCTCACTTTGTATATCCCTGCCTTGTACTTATTTTGAGCGAAGTGTGTAAACCATCTTGCTGAAAATAATTGTAACATAAGTTAATTATGACTATACTACCTATGTTGAAAAACTTTACCTACCTATCTTACTGTAAAAGTGTAAAAATTATTTTAAAACATTATTTTATGATTGGCTTCTTTTTGTTAAAGAGTATTAAAAAATTTAATTTATGATGTAATATTCAAATATTATAGGATACGCGATATTGCCTATACCACGTTATATATACAATATTTTTTAAACTTGGAACAAGAATTTGCCCCATGATTTATCAATATTTTATAAATTAAAAACATATTTATTCATCTTGACCTGAAATGATCACGCCAACGTAGATTTGCATTAAGGTTATGAACATTTTTATAAAGTACTATATCTTGGTATACCTAATACATAATGTAGTACATATTATTTTGACCGAGTATGATATTCTATAGCAATAAGCACCCTAAATAATATTTAGATACTCTACTGATTTAATAGAGTGTTTCAGAAAAAAATAAAAAAAAAATCTACAAATTAATAGGAAGTATACTTAAATTATAAGGATTATCTATAAAAAATTATAACTTATAGACAATTAATTAAAAACATTATTTACATCTTTAACGATATATTTTAACATCGTGTAGGCTTATTTTGAGCCCACTGGAATACCGAAATTGCCCCACGTGGTCCAGAATTGCCCCACATAGGACGAATTGCCTCCGTTTATTAGCGGTAATAGTAAATAATAATATAGGTATTTAAAGCTACATATAACTATACATATATATCTATATATCAAAAAACTACATAATTAATAGTCTACAGTGAATATAATATTATATAAGTGAGTAAGTAATATTCATTGAGCTGGAATTCATAGCTGGTAACTAATTAATTCTAAATGTGCGAGTAGAAATTATGTAAAATCAATATACACCACTACATTATATTTCTCACCCAAAAGAAACACAGAGAAGGGTAAAAAGGATAACTGTATAAACATGTACGACAAAAATTCAATAAAGTATCTAGATCAAGAAAAATGAACACAAGTCGAAAGAAACAACCCAGCCTTACCATATCCCCTTTGTCATATACCTAATACTAGTGGGGACACTTGGACGGAGCACAGAAAATATGCAAGCCTAAGATGCTTACAACGTGGACCTTTGGAGCGACGGGAGAGACCTCATGTGTATGGAGACATCATCGCCACGTGAGGGTTTCATCCTTTGTGCCCAGGTGTTGTAGCCATGAGCAAAGCCATACAACCTCACAATCAGAAATCACACTAAAGACCATTACTACACACTATAAAAGCAAACTTTTTTCTCCATGTGCGCGGAGAGAAGCGCATATTTCTACTGTAACTTCACAAGACATTATATTTGCTGACTCAGAATCAGAAGTGTAACAATTGCTATGTTAGTCCTATTCTTTCGGTTCCACGCACCAAGCGCACGCTTCCAGATTCCCAAAACACTTCTACTAGCATCATAACCATTCCTCTGCTTAAATCCAATTCTCGAGCTATCGATTTTCTCAATCTTCTTTCGCCACATAAAATTGACAAAACCATAACTAACATACTATTCCATTTATGCACTCTTCATTTATTCCCTTTTATTCATACCAATATTAAAATTTGGCTTTTTTTTAATTTAAGCAGTAGAAGAGAATTACCCACTCTGTAAATAACGTTCACTCCTCAACTATGGTTTATCAAATTCATTTTCTACACACATAACAGCACACACCCTATGATTGTCCATCTGAAACAACATTGTACTTTAGATCCTATACCTCTTATTCCAGACCATAGTCTTACCTAACTATGCATTAAACACAGGGTACAATTGCTATCCCGAGGCCACAGACACTCAGCGAGCGCAAGACATTTAGTCTCTTGGTAATCCACCAAGGATTTAATTATTGCGATCTCGAGCCAGGCCTCGCTCTCCTCGTAATTCACAGGACACCTTTCTTACTACACCCAGGCGTGCACGAATCATTCGTTACCTGCCTGTTCGTCACAGACACGAGTACTGTTAAATAAAATACACTCTCTCTGAGAGGAGAGGGGTCCACCGAACGTTTGCCGCTCTTTATAACTCAGTTCTCTATCATTGCGTTGTTCCAGGCGCGGCGTCGCGCATATTCCTTAGGCAGAACTCCCTTCGAGCGACGCCTCTAGCGAGGAGTACTGATCTCTCGACTGGAAAACGTCCCCCACTTGTAGTACCACCACCGTACCTTGGAGCGCTGCGTAATGCTACCCGTTCACTTTTTACAAACCATTTCCGTGCCTTACACTAACACCCTCTCACACAAATCTTTTCTATAAACAAAATTACCTTCACTCAAAACTCATCTCAGAATTCACCTCACAAAACGCATATTCTAATAGTTACCGCACCCCGGCCTAATTATATACCTAAAAAAAATAGATAATTTTTATTGTTTAAATTTTTTTATTACTCACATTTACAATATACCTATTAATAAACTTATATAATTTATACAAGGATATCCAAAAATATGTATTTCATTATCACCTCTAGATAGCTTTTAATATATGAGTATAAGTTATTTCAGAGAGTAATAAATATATGATATTTATAACATAATATAATATATTAATTAAATAGCTATACATATCGCTTGATTATATCTCATTATGTATTATATATATTGTTTTATTCTATGTATATAAAGTATGTCATACTTTTAGAGATAATATCTACTGATTACTATACGTTTTCTGTAATTTTGCCGTAGCGAGATGAGTGATATCAATGTAGGATTTGGAAGTTTAATATAACAAAAACGTTTTATGGAGGTTAATAGTCAGAGGAGTTGGATGGATGGTCTACATAATTTTGTACCTTTATATATAATAGGGTTAGTAGATAGGAATAAATAGGTAACTAAGATTATTTATATAGGGTTAATTAATTATATTGAGTGTTGTAGGGAAGATATATTTGTATGATTATTATTGTGATCGAAAGAGTGCGTCGAATGAGTGAGGAACTAATTTGGGGAAGAATAAGTTGCGTTTATAGAAGTGGTAGAAGATGTGTGGATCAAATCTGTACATTGAATACAAATATGATTTGGTGAATATTTGATGGTAAGGTAGCAGATAAAAATTGTATTTAGGAATTTATGGATTTTGCAACAGGCTAATAATAGGATTTAATAAGGGAATTACTATGGCAGGTGTTAGTGATTAATGTGTAGTTGGTGGTTAATAAGTATAACTTCTGAAAAGAATCCATAAAAAGTATAGTATGTAATAGACTGATAGGTGAAGCGTAGTGTATGAATAATAAATTAAGAGTGAAAGTGATATATCTTATTAATATATTAATTGGCAGCTGAGTGAAGACAGGGATGTGGTGTATTGGTGTTTGTGTGTGTTCGTCCTTGCGATATGTGTGTGCCAATCTGTATTAGTTGGTGTGATGGAGTTTTATGGTGTGTGTAGAATGAAGTTTGATGAGGGTTGAGGTGGTGTGTGGTGGACCATAGGGATTAGGTAGTTAGAATGATTGGAGAATCGCAGTGAGAGTGGAACAGGATTTCCTTACGCTATGAATGAGAGGAGTATATTGTTTCGTGTGGCGATCAGCAAAGAAGTTTGCAAAGGACTATGTACGACCGCGGTTTTATGTGTAGGTTCGACGCGATTGTACACAAGATGAAAATCGCGGTTCTGATTAAGTGTTAAACGTAGAGAACAGTAAGGCTATGGTTGTGAGTGAGGACAGACCTCCGAGTGCAAGTTATTGTTAGATGAGATGAGACATGGAATATAGCGACACTGAATTTAAAAAATATTTTATCTATACCTTCCCCATAGCCGCACACTGTATAAAGGGAGGACGGATCGATGCAGAGTGGTAGTAGGAAAATTGTGAATCAAGGCACTAAGTAGGAATGTCTACTGGTAAACAGTATCTACGGAACATTCGCTTTGTTGGGACGTTAACAGTGGACTAAATGTGGTATGAGAGAATTCCAACATTGCCGCTACGGGCGTCCTTACAATTGGGGTATCGTTCTGAACAATTCGTCTTTTCACAAACAGTAAATATAAGTTTAGCTTGGACTATGGTGATGAGATTAACCGGCAGATAATAGACTCTAAATTACACAAATGTGTCAATGGATCAATCAATAGTCGCGACGTGTTATGGTGTTGAAATATAAGAAATTGATAAAAATGCAAAACAGAGATCTGGCAACGCTCATTGACGATGAAGTCCTCGTGTCTGGAATTGTGGATAGGATATGGGGGTAATGAGAAGAAAAAAATGAATAGTACATTTGGAGATCAGTTTCGCTCATTGTGGAGCAAGTGAATTGATGACAATGAGACGGTTTTTGAGTTAAACTAGTGATAAGTAAGTTGGATAAAGATGGTGTATGGGTATAAATTATATATACGCCGGGATGGTGAGTAACAGAAGTTAAAATAAAATGGAATTAGATTCAGATAAAAAGAGAATGCACTGTGAAAGAGGTAAGATAAAAATGGAAGAGAGAATATGTGGATTTGGCATAGGCGAAGAAGAATAATGAGTGCATTAACATAGAGTGAATGAGTGTAGTTTTTTGTTGAGAGACGGTATGGCGGTAGCCCTACAACTTGAGGCCAAGATAATGAAACACCAACATTGAACAAGTATAGGTAATCATAGTTGTAAGGGTCAAAATCGGCGGTCCATAGTGAAGCTCTTAGGCAGTGGATTTTTTCTGACTATATATAGTCAGACTGAAGTTCTTCATAACAATATGGTATAATATTAAAGGGGGCGTATAGTATGCTGGATCTATTCTTTTTCTAACTTAAATGTTATGCTTTCATATTCTTTATTTATATACTAACTATATTATATTTTTAAATAATAATGCATTCCGGAGTATATTCTGTTACGATATATGAAACCGCTCACCTAATGACAGTTTCCAGCAGGAATTGTTCACAGCAGTCTTGGTGAAAGAGATAATTACCAGAAATGTGGAGGATGTGAGATGATGTACTATTGAAGTGGAATTTTCATATATAATGGAGTCCGTTCGGGAGTAACGGTATAGAATATGATTTCACAAATTAAGGGTAAAGAAGATCACAAATTAAGAGAAAAAATATCCAGGATTATGAGAATTTTCACTATAATATATATATCATGTATATCTACTAATACTTTATAGTAAAATCATCATTTAAATGAACATTATATTAATATCACCTCAAATATATATGAAATATAAAACCTTGAAATGGATCTTACTAATTATGTAGGATATAATTTTCCTTATGAATATACAATATCTCACTATGCTGGCATAATCTATTTCAGAATAGATGGTGGACGATTTATATATCCGTACTATCATATGGAGAGGACAAAAATCAGGCAATATTTATTTTTTAAATCGATTATCTATATATTATGGATACAAAATTTCCGGCCAAATTATTTTTTGAGCTGATAAATTTGAACAAAATATTAAGGAAATTTTGAATTATATTTTAAATAGTTTACATTTAGTAAGAAATAATAATATATAAATAATAATAATAATAATAATAATTAATAAATTTATATAATAATAATATATATATATATATATATATATATATATATTAGATATTAATATTTATATATGTATTATATAATTAATATATATATATATATATATATTTATTATATTTAATAAATATATGATATCATTATAATATATACCTATATATATATATAGAGTTAAAATGAGAGTGATATAATCACTATATAGAGTTATCAAATAAAATCGCACGTTATTTTATTTTTTATAATTGAGAATCTAATTAGAAAAATCGTAAAATTTATTAAGTTACTCTATACTTAAATAGTTTTATTATCTCAAATTCTAAGTAAGATTTTCCTTGTCTAGGAGTATATGGAAAATATTGAAAATTACGTTGTCCAATATATAGTCGTCGAAATATAAGACGAGTATTTATTTAGATTTTGTTTATATTGAAAAAGATTGCGAGATTTTTCACAAAATTGGACTATTCGGAGAGACGGAAAACTCGGAATCAGTTTTTTGTGAGATGCGGGATGGCGGATGGTTGATTTTCATAAGTGCCACGATGCGGATGTTGGACGATATCGGTGAAGAGGTAAGTGTATGGCGGATTGCGATTGGATGTGGATGTTGAATTATAATATTTCGATTATTATTGTTTCGTGATACTCTGGTGTCCAATAACGTAATTATATATATTATAGTGCGGATGTATCCATTGAAATATGTCTACACGCCGAGTATAGATGGTCCTGAATGCCATTCATATCACATAACACACGAGAAATTCAATCATCAACACTTTCAGCAACACAACACAAAGTCTAGTTTTATTTTATAACATTTTGCAAACGTTGATTTTTTACAAACAATTTCGACACACAACACTATCATCACTACTACTACATCACACTCTACACTCTACTTAAAACTGACCAAACACACAAAGCATTGAAAAAATGAATATGACAATAATTTAAATTTCTAATAATAATCAAAATTAAATATTATTATATTCAAATCTATTTTATTTACACAAATTGCACTATATTATTTATAATATACGTAGTAGGTATATATATACTACCTATGTATCACGTACAATTAACATTATTCAACGTGAACTTTTTGACGTAAATAAATTATTTGTATCCACACAATATTAATATAATATTAAAATATTATAATAACATTTTATAATTTAATATTAACTATTATAATTAATAATTCTTAATTATTAGATATACTGATTTATATTTATTTAATTATTCATATTATTTAATTATATAAGTATCATATATTGTGAAGTTAACAATAAATTTAATATATATATAATAATAAATTAATAATAATAATTAATAATGGCATAACAAAATTAAACTAAATAATAAAATATTGATGTAATATATTATTCATAGATCATATTACTCATTAATCCATTCTATTTTATGATTTAATTGTACTAATTACTAATTCTTTGTACTGATAAATACACAAATAATCATTAAATTATAATATTGTAAATTTTTTTTGTCAACGTTTACGTGAAATCTGCATAGGCCTGCTCGTAATATAAAGTGCCTATTAATAAAATAAAATAATAATCTTGAATCTGCGTACGTAGGCTTACTCGTAATATATAAAGTGCTTAATAATAATAATAATAATAATAATAAAAATAATAAAAATAAAATAATAATAATTTAAATAAATAATAATATTAATTTCTCTAGGGTGAGTAAGTATTCATAAATGCAATTAATTATATTAGTAAATATTTCAATATTCTCGAAACTTTACAAAAGCTATACAGTGGTAAAATATTAATAATAATACATATTATTTATTTGGAAATTCATTCTTATTGAGTTATAAATTTTTAAGTTTAATTGAGTAAATAATATATTGATATTAATAAAAAAATAATTTATTTATTTTATATCAATTTGAATAAAATTATGACTATTATTATTATATTATTGGGAGGGGAATGTCTAAGTGATTAAAACAAATTATTAAAGTAATAATAACCTTATAATATTTTAATTATCTTTATGTCATATATTGTTAACAATTATTATTATCGTAATTGCAATTTTAGGGTATGTGCATCTCTGAATGTACTGACATGTATTTTGAGAGAGAAACAATACAGAGAGGAGGGAGAGAGTGAACAGTATTTTCCATACCCGTAGGGGAGGGGACACTGAAGATAATCAACTCCGCGACAACCAAATAACTAAAATTAAATCACACTAAAGAGGAGAGAGGAGAGTATTCACGGTGTAAACCATACATCACACCCGAATGTGTGAGTGAAGAGTCTATAGTCCTTAACCCATGCATAAAAATAGAAACATAAAATTTACTCTGGAAGTCTGCGAGAAAGAACTCGAACATATAAAATATTGCAGCGAGCATTGTCTGTTGTACAATAGATTTATACCACTGGAGCGCTGATTCTTTAGTTAAAAGAGAGAGAGAAAGTCAAATTTAATAGAAAGCTCTTTACCCTGTATGTCTCCGAAACGATAACCAAAAAAGGTCTCTCCAATGGGCTTTCTTATACTCCACTTTTACTATCTGAGTAAAATTTTATGAAAAGCACAACTTGTAATTAACTTTAATATATATATTTAGCTTTAATATTCTATATAATTTTTTCTACTATGGATCAATAATGCTTAAAAAAATTATTTACGCACCACTATCCATATATCCGCATCATAAAACTAAGAATATTCTGCGAATTAATCTCGAGAGCTCAGTAAGCTCACGTGAGTATATGACTGAAGGTCTTTGAGGAGAATTATTATTATTTTATAGTTCGTCATAATATATAATATATAAAAAAAAATAATAAAATTTCAATATTTATGGGATATATTTTTTTTGAACTTCATGTATTACCAGGTGTAAGTTTATTTACTTAATTTTTATATAATGGTTAAATATAATCTATTTGCCTACTTAAAAAACCTTTCTCTAATTGAAAATTTTTTTAATTTAAAAAATTTTAACAATTTATTAAAAGTGACCGGTTTTTTCACCCTCCGTGACCGGTTTCCCCTTCCATTTACGGTGATATATAATATATTCTATAATATATAATAGTATATTATATATATATATATAATATACTATACTATTATATATATATATATATATACCGCAAAATGGGGGATAAACCGGTCCAAAATCGCCGTTTTTTTTGTTTTTAAATGAAATCAAAAAATCGAAATTTTAAGTTATATCTATACTAATAGTTTTTTTCTCACATTTAGAGTTTCCTTAATGTTTTAGAAATAATGAAAATAATCAAAAATCTCGAAATGAATATTTTAAAAAAAATTTTGAAAAAATTCCATTTCAAATTGAATTCGGGAAAAACCGGTCAGTGGCGTTGGGAAAAGCCGGTCATTAAAATATTTCTTTGTGCTTGTCCAAACTAAGTAATAAATTAATAATTAAATGTTAAATAGTAGTCAAATAATATTATAGAATTAATTTGGATTGAAACACACAAGTCTAAGTTATTTTTTATTACATTTTGCAAACGTTGATTTTTTACAAAATTTTGAAAAAATTTTTTTCATTTTTTATTGCTAAAATAAGCCATTGAAAAAAATGATTATGAACAATATTTCTAATAATAATAATAATATTTCAACACTTTTTAACCAAATTGGCACTATTATATTTACGATAGGCCTATGTACGCACATTTCACGGGAACTTTTTGCCGAAAAAATTTTCACAATATTATAATTTAAATTATGACAATCAATTTTAATAATTTTTAATAATAATATTTGCACTTTTTAACAAAATAGGCCTTTTTTTTTTTTTTTTTTTTTTTATATAGAGTATGTACGCACATTTCACGTGAACTTTTTTTTTTTTTCTTACATTAGATATAAAAAAGATATGTATAGAAAACATTAAACAAATGCTTTAGTCTACCATGCATAAAAAATTTAGAAACAAAATATTATTGAAACTAAAAAAAAATAGAACATTTTTTTACAAGTTTATACTGACCGGCTTTCCCCGACGCCTGACCGGTTTTCCTACCCCGAAATTGAAAAACTTAATAACTTAAAAATAAGCTTAATATTTTAAATTTTTTACAATGGAAAATGTTAAAAATAGACTTCCCATTTTCATTTAATTAAAAATTTTAATATTTTAATTTTAAAAAATTTAAAAGTTTTAAAATTTTTTTTTAAAAAAAAAAAAAAAAAATTTTTCCAACTTTGGGAAATTTTTTTGACTAGTAGGTGTAAGTTATTTACTTAAATTTTTATATATGGTTAAAATATAATCTATTTGCTACTTAAAAAAACCTTTCTCTAATTGAAAAAATTTTTTTAATTTAAAAAAATATTAACAATTTATTAAACTGACCGGTTTTTCCCTCCGTGACCGGCTTTCCCCCTTTTTACGTTTATATATATATTATACCGTATATATATATATATATATATATATATATATATATATATATATATATAATATATATATTATATATATATATATATATATTATATTTTCATATATATCATTTATATATATATTATATAACATTTTTGTATGGGATGTATGACATTCCAGTGCCTAATGGCTCGCCTTTCTGTATGCGTTTCATTTCCACACTCATCTCAGAACAACATATCATATTACACATCTTATATCCACACCCCTCTCTAGACAACATCTTACAGACCTCCCCTATCCCTTATATCCATACTTGTAGGGAGAAAAATTGCCCACATCGTATGTCTGCGTGTCGTAGAAGGGCGACTAAGGGACGGTGGTAGTTAGGTTGGCTACCTACTACCACTTATCTTTTGCCAGGAATGCTAAATGCATGCCTCGGAGAAGGTCGCGATCGCAGTAAGCGCCCTTCTATCCTTCGGCGAAATGTATGAATCGTATCTGTATATGGAATGTCAGAGGAATAAATGTTGAGGAGGAGAGAGGTGATGGATGTATTTAAAAGGGCAAATTTGATTTGCCTGCTGTGACTGAAACAAAGATGATAACGGAAACGGTGGAAAATGAGTGGTGTGGTGTGAAATGTTTTTTGTTTGTGTTGCTAGTGGAAAAAGGAATGAGAGGGGGATGGAAGGATTTGCAATTCTGATGAGTGAGTTGTGGTAGAGATCTATGGTAGATTTTGTGTGTGTGAGTACTAGAATCTAATGGTTAAATTTAAAGTTTGAAAAGGTCAAATTTGTGTGGTTGCAACATATGATCCATCTGAAGGTAATGTTGAAAAGAGTGCGATTTTCTGGGATAAATCTGAATGAATGTTTTGACTGGGGGGAATAGGTAATTCAGTTCATTTGCCACAATATAATGCCCATTCAAGAATTTTTTTTACAGTTGTCACCACCACTCACGGGCAAAGCCCTATTCAAGGAGGGGGTGGTAGTACTCTCAAAAGTTCACCCTCTACGCAAATTACGGCATATGAGCACCAGACGCAAGGCTTTAAAGTGAGAAGATTAAATTCAGTAGGAAATACAGAAGATGGAAGAATTCAACAAAACAGAGGTGGTGGGAAAAAGGAAGCACCAAGCAAACTAGCCATGGAGTTAGTGTCAACACAATACTCGTGCGCAAATACAGCACCTATTGTGCCTACGAA
>JABUQX010040566.1:42500-50000 GCA_015478945.1 Trachelipus rathkii
TATCCCTATCCAGAGCTTTACTACGTTGTCTGGTTATGAATTTGTTCGTTTCATTCTCTAAATTTTCCTTTGCTATCTCACGAATCAAATTCGTACGTATTGCTAAGTCTTTTAGCTCTTCATGACTTGGTTGGAAATCTTTATTTATACTAGAGAAAGGTGTGATGTAGTTATCTACATCGTAAGGTAAGCGTTTATTATACGAATAAAGAACAAAATGTGGACTTTCCCCTAGCGTTTCATTGTAGGTGCTGTTCAAGCACAATTGAACGAATGGAAGGTAGGATGTCCAATCATTACCATGATCCCTGACATAACGACGCAAGTAATCTTTTACTTGTAAATCACAACGTTCCACGTTGTTTTCTTGAACAGGAGGAAGGATAGAAATTTCAACTTTTGGAATTTTCCAAAGCTTACATAGCTGTTTGAAAAATGAAGGAACAAAATCACCTGCATCTTTCGCAAAAAGAACTGAAGGAGTGTTATGTCTGTCGAACGATAACTCTATGAAGTAAAGCGTTTGCTATATGAACACCATTTAACGAAGGTATGGGACACAATTCAACATACCTTGTAAGTGAATCCTTGAAAACTAGAATATATTTAGAACCCGTTTTAGAACAAGGAGGAAGTGGTCCAATGATATCAGTGTGTATTCTACTAAAGGTTCGGCTGATAGCGATTGGGTAACTTGTAAATAGATAGCACGCTGTACCGGAATGTTCCCTTAACACGTAAGAAGGACATTCTTTTACAAAATTTGGCTGCAAGCTTTGATAGTGTTCCGGAAACGTGTAACGTTCTCTGATTCCTTTCCTTGTGCGTAGAGCGAGACTTCACTCCGCGCGCAGCGGCCAAGACACACGCGCACTCTAGAGATGAGAGAGAGCGAGAGAATTCTCCCCTCGAGAACATAAAGAATTTGGCAACGGTCAAGAGGGAGGTAAGTTTGAGCGCATCGTCGCTTCGTAAACGTAAACACTCACACATGTTTTTAAATAATATATAGTGATGTAGTTATGAGATAAACGTGTTACCTCGTCTTTGATAAACTTTATAAATAGGAGCTAATCTTTCAGCATTTTTTCTTAGTTGGTTTTAATTCACCTCGAACGTAAGATTAATAGCTTTTTATCACTGCGAATGAAGAATCAATATTTGACACCAAAGATATAGGAGAAATAGAAGGTGGTGGACATCTTGAAAGAATGTCTGGAACAATATTCTTTTTACCTTCAATAAACAATATTTCAGGGTTAAATGCGTTAACCTTTACAGCCCATCTGGCCAATTTATGTGTCAGATCCTTACTTTTGAAAATTTGCACCAGAGGTTTGTGATCTGTATAGATCTTTATTGGATACCCATAAACTATATTCCTAAATTTAGACAATGACCACGTTACCGCCAAGGCTTCTCTGTCAATCGAGCTATAGTTTCTCTCGGCCTTGCTCAACATTCTTGAAGCGAATGATATTGGTCTGTCGTTACCATTTGAATCTCTCTGTGCGAGGACTGCCCCGAGACCTATCCCACTGGCATCAGTACATAAAATAAACTCCTTATTGAAGTCTGGAAATTGCAATAAAGGTTCCATGATTAACTTTTGTTTAAGAATATCAAAAGCTTTTGTTGTTCTTCTTGCCATACGAATTTTACACCATTTTTGAAAAGAGCTGTGATCGGCTGTGCAACAACAGAAAAATGAGGAATAAAATTGCGGTAAAACGATGTGAATCCCACGAAAGAACGTGCTGAACTAATATCTGTAGGTACTGGAAATGATTTGAGTACTTCTAACTTACTAGGATCTGCAGACAGACCTTCACTACAAATAAGAAACCCTAAATATACTAATGACCTTTTGAAAAAGTTCGCTTTTTCCAACTTGATTTTAAGCTTCGCTTTCTTTAAAGCATCAAACACTAACCTTAAACTACGATAGTGTGAATCTATGTCTTTAGAATAAACAATAATATCATCAAGATAGATGAGCGCGTGAATACCTAACAGGTGAGAAAGAGCTGCTTCCATTAATTTACAGAAGACCTGTGAAGAATTTTCTAACTCCATTTGGAAGTAATTTATAATGATAATGTCCTCTATGTGTAGAGAATGCGAGGTATGGGCGACTATCTTTATCGACTTCTACGCCATACGGATTTGAATTAAGATTCAGACTTGAATAAACTTTGGAATCTCCTAACTTTGAAATCGTATTTTGCACATCTGGCAATGCAGTTTGTAAAGGAACAACATATTTGTTTAATCTTCTAAAATCTAAAATAACTTCCGGTTTTAGACTCCCTTTGACTGGAAGAACTAAGAGTGGATGCGAGTGCGGTGAATCGGATGATTCTATATATCCATCCAACATGCATTTGTTCACCCAGCTATCAATATCAGATTGAAATTTGTGCGGAAGGAGGTAATTTGGAGTAAAAATATACATCGGACGATCGGACGTTAATTCTAAATTAAACTTACCCAAAGGACATACGTCGACACGATCGTTACTGAGAGCAACTACTTCTTTATTTTCTATTAAGAAATCAAGGATGGTTTCTAACTGTGACGCATCCTGTAACACCACTAAGTCCGCTTCTTTCTTCGACTTTGAAAGCAAAATTTCCCTATAAACATCACGTAATTCAGCGCTAGAAAGACCCTCGGATGTATCTATCCGGTTTATGTTTGAACAAGAACTACGAAAACCCAAAGAATTTGCTTTAGAAACCCTTGTATTCTTATCCATAGTGACTGGAGCTGAACTTAAATTAACACATTTGACTAAAATTGTGCCGTCTTTTACACCACTTAAAACATTTGCAAAAATGACATTTGAAACAATATTTTTCTCAGAAACGAGGTAAACTTCTTCAGGGGGTAAGGTTCCCGCCTTTGAACGAACGTCAACGGACAAAATCGTCGTTGAATAAGCATTAAATTGAACGGTACTCGGCAAAAACAAATCATAACTTTCATCATCGAAAATTGAAAGTTC
Source organism: Trachelipus rathkii (assembly GCA_015478945.1). Classification (NCBI taxonomy): domain Eukaryota; kingdom Metazoa; phylum Arthropoda; class Malacostraca; order Isopoda; family Trachelipodidae; genus Trachelipus; species Trachelipus rathkii. Next base: position 45,508 of record JABUQX010040566.1, read on the forward strand.
ATGAATATAAGACTCGTGCTCGAAATTAATAGATTGCGTTTTGCAAAAAGAAACAGTAGGATCGACTTTAAAATCGTCGTTAAGAACATTTTTATCATGCGATAATGGATTAAAAACAGAATTTTTATCATCAAGGAGCGGACTCCACACAGTTAAAGGAATACTACTTGTGCCCCTTTCGTCATTCATAATTAACATTTCATTCTTTAAATCAAAAGAAATGGGCAACGAAGCGAGTACATCAGTGCCTAACAACATATTCCCACTGAAAGTACACTGGTTGTTAACTATAATTACATGAATATTGAACAGTCTATCGTTCAACAGAAGCTGGAGTTTTACGCGACCTAAATTTGGGATCACGTTTCCAGATATGGATTTCAGCACTATGTTATCCTCTTTCAATTCTAAAGGATAGTATTTTCTTAACCTTTCGAACGTCCCCTGACGTAATAAAGAAACACCCGACCCAATATCTAAATAACTTGACATCTCGTAGATAAACTCATACTCTACCGTGAGTTTTACTTTTAGAAAATAGCTTTTGCCTATTGCAGGATTATCATCTATTTTATACACATTTGAAACAGACGATGTATTATTGAAAATATTTGTAATATTAGCCTCTAATGGCGCAACTACGACGTTCTGAGGCAGAAAACTCGTAGCCTTTCTCAAAAATTCGACTTAGGAAAATAAGAAAACTGATTCTGATTTTGATCAAAAATCGGCGGATTACGGAAATTTGAGCATCGATTTCGTGCTGATTGATGCGGAAAATAAGAATTATTAGAATACATTGCATGCCTTTGTGAGTTATATTTCTCAGATTTATAATGAAATTGCTTATTTGGATTATAATTAGGATCCAATAAGTGCACTTGAGACTCTAAATCGTTCTCTGAAAATTGGTACGTGTGCGGAGAATTGTTTCTACAACCTTTGTTTCCGGCGTTTCGCAGCTCGGTTTTTGAATAATTATTTGACCTACCTGTCATGCGGTTATCATAATTTGCACTCTTATGATATGAATTTGGCATATTGTAGCAATGATTTACCTGGTAACTTCCCCTTGAGTTACTTTGACCCCTATGAAAATTAGAATTTGAACCCCTATGAACATTAGAATTTGAACCCCTATAGAAATTCGTCTGATTTCTTTCGTAATTTTCTCGCTCGACTGGCGTTATAACTTTCACCCTCTTAATACCCTGAGGTGAATAAGGTTCCCAGAATGTGCCCTGGCAATTTCTTTGAGACCCCCGCATATGTGGCTTGTAACACATTGAACAAAAAGAACTGAACACGCATTCAGAAGTATGGTGGGCATGTCTTTCACAGTTACGACAAAACACACCTTTTTGCGTATTCTGATGCTTTGGAGATAAGGAATTTGCATTTGAAAATGACTTTTGAGGATACCGAGGCTTACTTTTTACTGTATGAGCCTGGTGAAAAGATTGTGGAGCCACATTTTTCTCAGTTTGTGTGTGATACACTGTGGTAGAAAAATTTGGATTTGGAGCTTTATTTGACGCCGATGCAATCTTGCCATTATTTAAAGAGTGAGTTTTCTTCAAATATGTTTGAATCTGCTTAGGAATTGAATTATTAACATCAAAATCTTCGTGTATGACCCGTTGAAATTGAGGTTTGGAATTTGAATATAACATAGAAAATAAGAGTAAACGACGCTGCTCGTCACTAAACTTTACGTCATGCATTAACGCCGCTGAATCAAGGAAAGTTTGTAAAACTTTTTGAGCTTCCGTTATGAACTCTGGAAGTGAGTGATTATGAGACCATTTTACATTTATGAACTCACTGAAGGCTTCGAAAGAACTAATAGAGACCAAAGGATTTAAGCAATATGACAGATTCTTCTTAAAATCTTCCCAATTATCAGCCCGGAAGAGTTCCGGTGTATTTCTTATAAGATATGAAGCATTACCCTCCTTCATATTCACAAAACGTACATAGCTCCGCAATTTCTCGACATCGGAGGTTATCTGTTCATCCTGGAAGTATAAATCTATAGCAGTAAACCACGATCCAAGCTCCGGACCAACCCAAGAATTGTTTATAAACCCTACCAACAGAGGTATGTTTGGCTTAGAGTGTCTCAAACGGTCTATGTTCAACGTTTGACGCTCCATGTTTGAAGAATTATTTAAATGAGAAAAAGAATGATTATTTAAATTGACGGGTTCAGCCCCGTGAGCTATCTCTGCAGGAGGACTTTGCTCCGTTATATCGTGTGAGGAAACTTCAATGTTGTCCTCTGTATCAGAAGGCATTTAAAAATGATGAATAATTTACGACCAGAAAAATATTAAACCCTATATTCAAAGAACACGAAAAATTCCCACAACAGCAGAAAATAGAAGGAAAATAATACAATAAGAAACCACGTAAGAATGGAATGCAAAAACTTACTCTGGCGTACACTTTCTGGCAGTTGCTTCAATGAATACTTCTGGACATAAATTAGTAAATAATGAAAAGGACGTTTGCCTTCAATAATAATAAATATTAAAATATATATAGTAAAAAAAAATATAAATCTTTACTTTGTAATAAAAAAACTAAATAATTTCACTCTTAATATTTAGGAAAAACTCTCCCAAAACAATGCCTTATATCCTCGTTCCGATGCAGCAGAGGAAAACTTCTTTTCGATTTTTATGTACTATCTCTGATCATTGGAAAATCTGAAATTGTGGATTTCGCTGGAAGGATGCAATCTCTTCTTTTGACAGGTACCTCAAAAACAATAAAGAACATTAATATACATGTAAATAAATATGTATAAACAAAACAATATGTTTATACTGAGAACCAATATATATATATATTATAATATAATAATATATAAATTAATATATATATATATATAGTATATATATGTTTATACATATATATATATATATATATATATATATATATATATATATATATATATGAAATTATTTAGTACTTGTACTTGAGCTTGTACTTGACCTCCACGCAAATTTAAAATATCCCAGATTTTCATTCAGATAGCACACTTCACACAAGTCACCCTTGTGGCTATAATAAATTTGTGAAAACAAATGGATAAATTTTTATTTGAGTTGAAAAATTTTCATACAAAAAAATAAAAAAAAATACTTTTTCACTGCAACTTGAATTTCTCTCGCAACAGTAGGAGAGGAAATGAGGAAGAAGAAAATATTTTTAAATTTTCTGCAAAATTTTATTTGCAGTTGATAACTCGTCAATGTAAGGATTTTAGTATATAGAAAGAAACTATTACGCATAAGCCTCTCACATTCGTACAGGTGGTACACAAACTATACAGTATGATATATGTTCATAAAATATATGACATATATGTACAATAAATATATAAATTTCAATAAATATTTATATCAATATTTATTCTAGTAGCATTTCAGAACATTTGAAAAACATCTGTTAATAAGTAAATAAACAGACGACAAAAATTTTACAGTTATAATACAAGTCCCGTATAACTGCGTACAAACTGGAAATATCTGGTATGAAACCCAATGAACCCGTCTATAGTGTCTTTACTATTATAAAATCAACCCCGTTATTACATACAAAAGCTACTAGCCTCCAACAACCTATCTTGAACAATTAAAATTCTAGAACATTCTATATTCTATGAATACACGAAAATAAATAATAAAGTATTTTATACTATATAATTATATATATTCTTTATATATAATAATATAATTATTGTTCAAGCAATAAAAAAGTTATTAAAAAATGTTAAAATATATTTTTAACAATGTGAATGAAATATTGAAACAAGGATTCTATGTTTCAGAAACGCGAGGCTACAACAAATAATTTGATTACGTCACTACGTCCACAGATGCCGCATCCAATTAAAATTGAGCAAAAATCGTATGTATATTACTTGTAACAGGCGAGGATTGAACCCAAATGACAAATGGCTATTTTTATGAAAATATTAAAAAATATATTTTACATAAGAAATATGAAAAGAAATTATTTTACTTTACAGTATTTGCATTTTACATACATACAAACAGTACCTGAAGACATTTCTATAGTTCATACAAATATAATCCCAGATTAAATTTTTCTCAAAGACATCTAAATCTGCTCCGAGAATGATGGATCCGTTGAGGAATGGAAAATATGATTCGCAACTTGTATACTTCTGCTCCCCGAAAATGAGCCTTTTGAAAAAATTGAAATGCTTCCCCAATGCTCTTTGTAGCATAAAAGAATATCTTCAGACCAATGTAGAGTAAAGTCGCCTCTATAATCTTGAAGTATACTGTAGATAATATACGAAAAATTCAGTGTAAACGATGCTAGAAGGTTCTGTTTAAACGGTCGCCATTCTTTTCCGCAAGTGTTTTGTAATCAACTTTTCTTTCATACAGGTACTTGCGTTTTGATTATTAATACCCTGTGCACTATAATGGAAAAGACAAATCGAGCTTCTCGAA
>JABUQX010040566.1:52500-60000 GCA_015478945.1 Trachelipus rathkii
ATATATTACTCTAATATTTTACGTATATTATATTATATATTATTATATTATATTATATTATTATTATATATTATTATTATTATTATATATTATATGTTATTAAATTAATATTATATTTACATATCGATATATTGATTTTTGAGGATATAATTTTTTTTCAAGAAATAATGTGGAGTCCTGTGCTATACTTTTAACCCCGGTATAATATATATAATATATATATATATATATATATATATATATAATATATATAATTATATATATATATATATTATAATATATACGGTATATATACAGTATATACAGGGTGTCTCACGAGTTATGTTACAGCGGTGTATCACCGTACGGGATGTTTAAGTATGAAAATGTGTAGGAATATAAGTTCGATTATTTAATTCGTTAAGGAGGACGATGGGATATGTTACGTTGGTGTCTGCGCACGCGTAATACGAAAACCGCGCACAAACATGCGAATGTCGAATGGGATGATATTTTTTATGGCTTCTGTGAAATGCACATAAAAAATGAGGTGGGCTCTTCCTCTCGACATTTTTTGATACGGTTCTTCGTTTCCACGCTATGTACCCATAACGCGTCAATGTTACCAACAATAGTTTTAAACGTGAATGTGAAAAGGTTGAAGAAAACAATGATATTCAAGACAGCTCATAATATCGATACATGTAATGTTATAACGTTGTTAATAGTATCATAACAAATTTACACCTATGAATCTTATCCACAACATGCAAGAAGGGAGAAGAATGTCAGGTCGTTTCAACTTGTACATACAGTATTTACAAATGTTGTTCGAAGACGCCTCCATGCACGCGAATACATGCCTTAGCCCTCTGGCGCCAGGTCTCATTGTCATACCAAGTGACGGCGGGTTGATTCCCCTACATGCATTGGTTATTCGACGGCGAAGATCATCGGGCGAGGTTACTTGGTCATTAAACCCAGCGTACACGGTATGTTTGAGATACCCCCACAGAAAGTAGTCCAGTGGTGTTAAGTCGGGTGAAACGCGCAGGCCATGGAAATGGACCAGATCTTCCGATCCATCTTCCAGGGGAAAGGTTCTGTCGAAGTAGGTGTCACTATAGCTGCATTATGGCTGCTGGGCACCCACATGTTAGTAAATATATTCTTTGTTGTGTCTAAAGGTATATCACTCAGCGAGGTCAAAAGACTCCTGCAGGAAATGGAGGTAACCCTGGTCTTTCAGACTTTCCCTCTAGAACTCAGGACCGATAATCCTACTAATTGCGATACCAGACCAAACGTTGACTGACGTATGAGACCTGGTGGTGGCTAGTGAATGTAAGGGGTTTGTTTCCGCCCTATGTCTGAAGTTCCACCTGTTATACATACCGTTATTGGTAAAGCGAGATTCATCGGTCCATAAGATATTTCCAAACAGTCCGGCTAGCAACGTCCATTACAAAGGCATCAATGCAGTAGAATCCCAGCCGCCCTTTTTTGGTCTCGCATGATGCAACCAGGCACAGTATGGTCTAATATGGAATTTATCATGTTGTATGGCAAACGATCCGTCGTATGGTTTCCTTCGATATTCCAAAGACCGAACTAGCCTACCGTAATGAGGACGTTGGATTTTCATGGGTGTATAGCAGAACGTCCAGTTCGACGTCGAATGTACGGACACGACCCCACTCCCGTATGTGATGAGGGGGTTGAACTATCGACCTTGTACCTTGAAACCGTCTGTAAACTCTATGGAATGCCATGTGGCTCGGCGGCCGTCGATGTGGATAACGTTGTCCATATTCTGCAGCAGCTCTGCGAGCATTCCTGTTTTGCGTAATGTACACCTCCAACATGTCACGCTTTTCGTCCTACGTATACTGGTCACGTGGCATGTTCCAAATGTATGGCTCTGACTAAACAAACCACTCTGAAGTTATACGTTTCACTACACTTTATTACGCATAATTTGTAGGTTATGACATAACCTCCATATGATAGCTGTTAGTTGGTTGTACACATTCACATGGCCGTATTTATTAGGCTACATAGTACATATCAATGTAATCTAAAAGGGTATGCATTAGGTATTTTAATTTAATTCCTTTGCTAGCTGTATCGATATTTTAAATACTATTTGGATATGCCCTACCTAAATTATTTTATGATCGACACGTTCGGCTTTTGTACGCACAGATGCACCGGATGAACGTCTACGTCTGTTTAATGGTACATTGTTGGGAAACGAAGCAACCGTATACAAAAATGTCGAGATGAAAGAGACCCACCTCATCTATTTAATGTGCATTTGGCAGAAGACGTAAAAATTATCAATCCCATTCGACATTCGCATGTTTGTGCGCGTTTTCGTATTGCGCGTGCGCGACACCAACGTAACATAATCCCATAATTTATGAATTAAATATTTCCGAACTTATGCTTAAACATCCGCACGACGAACACCGCTGTAACATAACTTCGGCGACGACACCCTGTTAATATATATTAATATATATATATAAATATATATATATATATATATATATACTATATATATATATATATATATATTATATAATATATATATATATATATATATATACAATCTATAAATATATAATATATATATATAACCCGTATATTCAGAAAGGTGGGCATTCCGCAATTTAAGTCCGCAATTGCGGAATACCAAAAATAAATTGCGTAATTGCGATTGCGATAATTTGAAAATGTTGGCGGCAAATTTGTTAGCGGAATGCCTATATCATTCTGCAATTTAATTCCGCAAGTTCCCGCATAGAGACTACCAAAAAAAATTGTGGAATTTCAGTGGAATGCAAAAATTTAAAGTCCACAAATTTTGGCCATCTTTGTACCTCTGGCAGCAACACCGAAAACTCGGTATTTTTTTCTTTCGGTATTTTATTAAAGTTTTTGTAAATAAGTAATAATTAACAAAAACATAAAGGCTTAATTTCATGAATAAAACTTTGAAATCAACAATTTATTCTTTTACTTTTATACAAATTTTCTAAAGCTTAAGTTATAATGAATATAATTTATGAAACGTGTCGCCACCAAATTTCAGACAAAATGTATTGTACAGTAAACATAAATGATGAATAAAATAATATAACATTGGTACCCAAATCGAAAGTCTAAACATATATATATATATATATAATAATATTATATATATATAATATATATATATATATATATATATATATATATATATATATATATACGCGTAAAATGGGGGAAAACCGGTCACGGAGGGAAAACCGGTCAGTTTAATAAATTGTTAATATTTTTTTAAATTAAAAAATTTTTCAATTAGAGAAAGGTTTTTTAAGTAGCAAATAGATTATATTTTAACCATATATAAAAATTTAAGTAAATAACTTACACCTACTAGTCAAAAAAATTTCCCAAAGTTGGAAAATTTTTTTTTTTTTTTTTTGCAAAAAAATTCTAAGACCTCGTGAATCTCGTAGAATTAAGATATCAGAATTTTGAGTTAGATGCATATTGGGAAGTCTATTTTTAACATTTTCCATGTAAAAAATTTAAAATATTAAGCTTATTTTTAAAGTTATTAAGTTTTTTCAATTTCGGGGGAAAACCGGTCGGGCGTCGGGGAAAAGCCGGTCAGTATAAACTTGTATAAAAATGTCCATTTTTTTAGTTTTCAATAAAATTTTGTTCTAATTTTTATGTATGGTAGAACTATAAGACATTTGTTTAATGTTTTCTATATTTTTCTTTCTTTTATCTAGTGTAAGAAAAAAAAAAAAAGTTCAAGTGAAATGTAATACATACTATATAAAAAAAAAAAAAAAAAAAAAAAAGGGCCTATTTTGTTAAAAAGTGCAAATATTATTATTATTATTATTATTATTATTATTATTAAAAATTATTAAAATTAATTTGTCAAAATTTTTCGGCACAAAGTTTCCCGTGAAATGGCGACATAGGCCTGTATCGGTATATAAAGTGCCATTTTGGTTAAAAGTTGAAAATATTATTAATTATTATTAAAATATCTAAAAAATTATTGTCATAATTCATTTTTTTTCAATGCTTATTTAGCATAAAAAAATGAAAAAAAATTTCAAAATTTTGTAAAAAATCAACGTTTGCAAAATGTTAATAAAATATAACTTAGACTTGTGTTTTTCAATCCAAATTAATTCTATAACATTATTAGACTCTATTTAACATTTAAATTATAATTATAATTAGTTTGGACAAGCACAAACCAAATAATATTTAATGACCGGCTTTTCCCGACGCCACTGACCGGCTTTTCCCGAATTCAATTTTTTGAAAATGGAATTTTTCAAAAAAATTGAATTCGGGAAAAACCGGTCAGTGGCGTCGGGAAAAGCCGGTCATTAAATATTATTTCTTTTGTGCTTGTCCAAACTAATTATAATTATAATTTAAATGTTAAATAGAGTCTAATAATATTATAGAATTAATTTGGATTGAAAAACACAAGTCTAAGTTATTTTTTATTAACATTTTGCAAACGTTGATTTTTTACAAAATTTTGAAATTTTTTTTCATTTTTTTATGCTAAATAAGCATTGAAAAAAATGAATTATGACAATAATTTTTAATAATTTCTAATAATAATAATAATATTTCAACTTTTTAACAAAATTGGCACTTTATATTACGATAGGCCTATGTACGCACATTTCACGGGAACTTTTTGCCGAAAAATTTTTCACAATATTATAATTTAAATTATGACAATCAATTTTAATAATTTTTAATAATAATATTTGCACTTTTTAACAAAATAGGCCTTTTTTTTTTTTTTTTTTTTTTTTTTTTTTTTTTTTTTTTTTTTTTTTTTTTTTTTTTTTTTTTTTTTTTTTTTTTTTTTTTTTTTTTTTTTTTTTTTTTTTTTTTTTTTTTTTTTTTTTATAGAGTATGTACGCACATTTTACTTTAACTTTTTTTTTATCTTACACTAGATAGAAAGATAGGTATAGAAAACATTAAACAAATGTCTTATAGTCTACCATACATAAAAATTAAAATAAAATATTATTAAAAACTAAAAAAAAATTTACAAGTTTATACTGACCGGCTTTTCCCGACGCCCGACCGGTTTTCCCCCGAAATTGAAAAAACTTAATAACTTTAAAAATAAGCTTAATATTTTAAATTTTTTACATGGAAAATGTTAAAAATAGACTTCCCAATATGCATCTAACTCAAAATTCTGATATCTTAATTCTACGAGATTCACGAGGTCTTAGAATTTTTTTGCAAAAAAAAAAAAAAAATTTTTTCCAACTTTGGGAAATTTTTTTGACTAGTAGGTGTAAGTTATTTACTTAAATTTTTATATATGGTTAAAATATAATCTATTTGCTACTTAAAAAACCTTTCTCTAATTGAAAAATTTTTTAATTTAAAAAAATATTAACAATTTATTAAACTGACCGGTTTTTCCCTCCGTGACCGGTTTTCCCCCATTTTACGGTATATATATATAATACTTATATATAATTATTAATATATATCATAAATATAATATATACTATATAATATAATTTATATAATATTATGTTTAGCTTTCCGTGTTTGGGTACCAATGTTTATTATTATATTCATCATTTATGTTTACTGTACAATACAATTTATCTGAAATTTGGTGGTGACACGTTTCATAAATTATATTCATAATAACTTAAGCTTTAGAAAATTTGTATAAAAGAAAAGAATAAATTGTTGATTTCAAACTTTTATTCATGCATTTAAGCCTTTAAGTTTTTGTTAGTTATTACTTATTTACAAAAACTTTAATAAAATACCGAATGCAAAAAATACCGATTTTTTGGTGTTGCTGCAAGATGGTCAACGTGTAAAAATTTGTGGACTTTAAATTTTTGCATTCACTGAACCTTCCACATTTTTTTCTGGTAGTCCCTCTAATTTGCGGATGCGGAATTAAAATTGCAGAATTATATAGGCATCCGCTAACAGCAATTCCGCCACATTTTTTCAAATTTCGCAATCGCAATTATGCAATTTATTTGGTATTTCCGCAATTGCGACTTAATTGCCCGGAATGCTACCTTGATATTACGGTATATATATATATATAATTATATATAATATATATATATTATATATTATATATAGTATATATATATATATATAATATATATTACTATATAGATATATCATATATATAGTCTATATATATAAATATATATATATATATTATACAGGGTTGTCTCGCGAGTTATGTTACGCGGTGTATCGCGTGCGGGATGTTTAAGCATTAAGTTCGGAATATTTAATTCACTAAGAATTATGGGAAGTTACGTTGGTGTCTGCGCTACGCGCAATACGAAAACGCGCACAAACATGCGAATGTCGAATGGATGATACTATTTTTTACGTCTTCTGCCAACTCACATAAATAATGAGGGTGGGCTCTTCTCTCGAACATTTTTTTGAATACGGTGTTCGTTTCACACACATGTACCCATAAACAACTAGACGTCATCCGTAGACATCATGTGCGTACAAAAGCCGAAACGTGTCGATATGAAATAATTAGGTTAGGCATATCCAATAGTATTTAAAAATATCGATACAGCTAGCAAAGGAATTAAATTAAAATACCTAATGCATACCCTTTTAGATTACATGATATGTACTATGTAGCCTAATAAATATGGCCATGTGACATGTGTACAATCCAAAACTAACAGCTATATATGGAGGTTTATGTCATAACTACAAATTATGCGTAATAAAGTGTAGTGAAACGTATAACTTCAGAGTGGTTTGTTTAGTCAGAGCCATACATTTGGAACATGCCACGTGACCAGTATACGCAGGACAAAAAGCGTGACATGTTGGAGGTGTACATTACGCAAAACAGGAATGCTCGTAGAGCTGCTGCAGAATATGGACAACGTTATCCACATCGACGACCGCCGAGCCACATGGCATTCCATAGAGTTTACAGACGGTTTCAAGGTACAGGGTCGATAGTTCAACCCCCTCATCACATACGGGAAGGGGGTCGTGTTCGTACATTCGTCATCGAACTGGACGTTCTGCTATACACCCATGAAAATCCAACGTCCTCATTACGGTAGGCTAGTTCGGTCTTGGGAATATCGAAGGAAACCATACGACGGATTCGTGTTGCATACAACATGTATCCATATAGCCATACATTGTGCATGGTTTGCATCGTGGAGACCAAAAAGGGCGGCTGGGATTCCTGGCTGTCATTGATTGCCTTTTAATGGATGTACCGGACTTATTGGAAAATATCTTATGGACCGATGAATCTCGCTTTACCAATAACGGTATGTATAACAGGTGGAACTTCAGACATTGGGCGGAAACAAACCCCCGTCTAACATTCACTAGCCATCACCAGGTCTCATACTCAATCAACGTTTGGTGTGGTATACTCAATAGTAGGATTATCGGGCCTTACTTCTTCGAGGGAAATTTGACAGGACA
>JABUQX010040566.1:65000-78157 GCA_015478945.1 Trachelipus rathkii
ATTTTGCAGAAAAATTAAAAATATTTCTTAAATAAAAAACTTGTTTCGTTCATGATAATTAGTTTATCACAGTTTTTAACAAAAGTATTTTTTTTTTTTTTTTGTATGAAAATTTTTCAACTCAAATAAAAATTTATCCATTTGTTTTCACAAATTTATTATAGCCACAAAAGGTGACTTGTGTGAAGTGTGCTATCTGAATGAAAATCTGGGATATTTTAAATTTGCGTGGAGGTCAAGTACAAGTTCAAGTACAACTACTAAATAATATCAAAAAAAAATAAAATATAATAATATATATATATATATATATATATATATATATATATATATATATATATATATATATATATATATATATATATATATATTTATATTTTCTATATATATATTGGTTCTCAGTATAAACATATTGTTTTGTTTATACATATTTATTTACATGTATATTAATGTTCTTTATTGTTTTTGAGGTACCTGTCAAAGAAGAGATTGCATCCTTCCAGCGAAATCCACAATTTCAGATTTTCAAATGATCAGAGAGATAGTACATAAAAATCGAAAAGAAGTTTTCCTCTGCTGCATCGGAACGAGGATATAAGGCATTGTTTTGGGAGAGTTTTTCCTAAATATTTAAAAATCAAATTTATTTTTTTTTTTTATTTACAAATAAAAAGATTTATTTTTTTTTTACTATATATATTTTAATATTTATTATTATTGAAGGCAAACGTCCTTTTCATTATTTACTAATTTATGTCCAGAAGTATTCATTGAAGCAACTGCCAGAAAGTGTACGCCAGAGTAAGTTTTTGCATTCCATTCTTACGTGGTTTCTTATTGTATTATTTTCCTTCTATTTTCTGCTGTTGTGGGAATTTTTCGTGTTCTTTGAATATAGGGTTTATATTTTCTGGTCGTTAAATTATTTCATCATTTTTTTAAATGCCTTCTGATACAGAGGACAACATTGAAGTTTCCTCACACGATATAACGGAGCAAAGTCCTCCTGCAGAGATAGCTCACGGGGCTGAATCCGTCAATTTAAATAATCATTCTTTCTCTCAGTTAAATAATTCTTCAAACATGGAGCGTCAAACGTTGAACATAGACCGTTTGAGACACTCTAAGCCAAACATACCTCTGTTGGTAGGGTTTATAAACAATTCTTGGGTTGGTCCGGAGCTTGGATCGTGGTTTACTGCTATAGATTTATACTTCCAGGATGAACAGATAACCTCCGATGTCGAGAAATTGCGGAGCTATGTACGTTTTGTGAATATGAAGGAGGGTAATGCTTCATATCTTATAAGAAATACACCGGAACTCTTTCGGGCTGATAATTGGGAAGATTTTAAGAAGAATCTGTCATATTGCTTAAATCCTTTGGTCTCTATTAGTTCTTTCGAAGCTTTCAATGAGTTCATAAATGTAAAATGGTCTCATAATCACTCACTCCCAGAGTTCATAACGGAAGCTCAAAAAGTTTTACAAACTTTCCTTGATTCAGCGGCGTTAATGCATGACGTAAAGTTTAGTGACGAGCAGCGTCGTTTACTCTTATTTTCTATGTTATATTCAAATTCCAAACCTCAATTTCAACGGGTCATACACGAAGATTTTGATGTTAATAACTCAATTCCTAAGCAGATTCAAACATATTTGAAGAAAACTCACTCTTTAAATAATGGCAAGATTGCATCGGCGTCAAATAAAGCTCCAAATCCAAATTTTTCTACCACAGTGTATCACACACAAACTGAGAAAAATGTGGCTCCACAATCTTTTCACCAGGCTCATACAGTAAAAAGTAAGCCTCGGTATCCTCAAAAGTCATTTTCAAATGCAAATTCCTTATCTCCAAAGCATCAGAATACGCAAAAAGGTGTGTTTTGTCGTAACTGTGAAAGACATGCCCACCATACTTCTGAATGCGTGTTCAGTTCTTTTTGTTCAATGTGTTACAAGCCACATATGCGGGGGTCTCAAAGAAATTGCCAGGGCACATTCTGGGAACCTTATTCACCTCAGGGTATTAAGAGGGTGAAAGTTATAACGCCAGTCGAGCGAGAAAATTACGAAAGAAATCAGACGAATTTCTATAGGGGTTCAAATTCTAATGTTCATAGGGGTTCAAATTCTAATTTTCATAGGGGTCAAAGTAACTCAAGGGGAAGTTACCAGGTAAATCATTGCTACAATATGCCAAATTCATATCATAAGAGTGCAAATTATGATAACCGCATGACAGGTAGGTCAAATAATTATTCAAAAACCGAGCCGCGAAAAGCCGGAAACAAAGGTTGTAGAAACAATTCTCCGCACACGTACCAATTTTCAGAGAACGATTTAGAGTCTCAAGTGCACTTATTGGATCCTAATTATAATCCAAATAAGCAATTTCATTATAAATCTGAGAAATATAACTCACAAAGGCATGCAATGTATTCTAATAATTCTTATTTTCCGCATCAATCAGCACGAAATCGATGCTCAAATTCCCGTAATCCGCCGATTTTTGATCAAAATCAGAATCAGTTTTCTTATTTTCCTAAGTCGAATTTTTGAGAAAGGCTACGAGTTTTCTGCCTCAGAACGTCGTAGTTGCGCCATTAGAGGCTAATATTACAAATATTTTCAATAATACATCGTCTGTTTCAAATGTGTATAAAATAGATGATAATCCTGCAATAGGCAAAAGCTATTTTCTAAAAGTAAAACTCACGGTAGAGTATGAGTTTATCTACGAGATGTCAAGTTATTTAGATATTGGGTCGGGTGTTTCTTTATTACGTCAGGGGACGTTCGAAAGGTTAAGAAAATACTATCCTTTAGAATTGAAAGAGGATAACATAGTGCTGAAATCCATATCTGGAAACGTGATCCCAAATTTAGGTCGCGTAAAACTCCAGCTTCTGTTGAACGATAGACTGTTCAATATTCACGTAATTATCGTTAACAACCAGTGTACTTTCAGTGGGAATATGTTGTTAGGCACTGATGTACTCGCTTCGTTGCCCATTTCTTTTGATTTAAAGAATGAAATGTTAATTATGAATGACGAAAGGGGCACAAGTAGTATTCCTTTAACTGTGTGGAGTCCGCTCCTTGATGATAAAAATTCTGTTTTTAATCCATTATCGCATGATAAAAATGCTCTTAACGACGATTTTAAAGTCGATCCTACTGTTTCTTTTTGCAAAACGCAATCTATTAATTTCGAGCACGAGTCTTATATTCATGAACTTTCAATTTTCGATGATGAAAGTTATGATTTGTTTTTGCCGAGTACCGTTCAATTTAATGCTTATTCAACGACGATTTTGTCCGTTGACGTTCGTTCAAAGGCAGGAACCTTACCCCCTGAAGAAGTTTACCTCGTTTCTGAGAAAAATATTGTTTCAAATGTCATTTTTGCCAATGTGTTAAGTGGTGTAAAAGATGGCACAATTTTAGTCAAATGTGTTAATTTAAGTTCAGCTCCAGTCACTATGGATAAGAATACAAGGGTTTCTAAAGCAAATTCTTTGGGTTTTCGTAGTTCTTGTTCAAACATAAACCGGATAGATACATCCGAGGGTCTTTCTAGCGCTGAATTACGTGATGTTTATAGGGAAATTTTGCTTTCAAAGTCGAAGAAAGAAGCGGACTTAGTGGTGTTACAGGATGCGTCACAGTTAGAAACCATCCTTGATTTCTTAATAGAAAATAAAGAAGTAGTTGCTCTCAGTAACGATCGTGTCGACGTATGTCCTTTGGGTAAGTTTAATTTAGAATTAACGTCCGATCGTCCGATGTATATTTTTACTCCAAATTACCTCCTTCCGCACAAATTTCAATCTGATATTGATAGCTGGGTGAACAAATGCATGTTGGATGGATATATAGAATCATCCGATTCACCGCACTCGCATCCACTCTTAGTTCTTCCAGTCAAAGGGAGTCTAAAACCGGAAGTTATTTTAGATTTTAGAAGATTAAACAAATATGTTGTTCCTTTACAAACTGCATTGCCAGATGTGCAAAATACGATTTCTAAGTTAGGAGATTCCAAAGTTTATTCAAGTCTGAATCTTAATTCAAATCCGTATGGCGTAGAAGTCGATAAAGATAGTCGCCCATACCTCGCATTCTCTACACATAGAGGACATTATCATTATAAATTACTTCCAAATGGAGTTAGAAATTCTTCACAGGTCTTCTGTAAATTAATGGAAGCAGCTCTTTCTCACCTGTTAGGTATTCACGCGCTCATCTATCTTGATGACATTATTGTTTATTCTAAAGACATAGATTCACACTATCGTAGTTTAAGGTTAGTGTTTGATGCTTTAAAGCAAGCGAAGCTTAAAATCAAGTTGGAAAAAGCGAACTTTTTCAAAAGGTCATTAGTCTATTTAGGGTTTCTTATTAGTAGTGAAGGTCTGTCTGCAGATCCTAGTAAGTAGTTAACGAATACTCCAAATCAGTTCCAGTAACACCTACGATATTAGTTCAGCACGGTTCCTCTTTCGTGGGATTCACATCGTTTTACCGCAATTTTATTCCTCATTTTTCTGTTGTTGCACAGCCGATCACAGCTCTTTTCAAAAAGGGTGTAACATTTGTCTGGCAAGAAGAACAACAAAAGGCTTTTGATATTCTCAAACAAAAGTTAATCATGGAACCTTTATTGCAATTTCCAGACTTCAATAAGGAGTTTATTTTATGTACTGATGCCAGTGGGATAGGTCTCGGGGCAGTCCTCGCACAGAGAGATTCAAATGGTAACGACAGACCAATATCATTCGCTTCAAGAATGTTGAGCAAGGCCGAGAGAAACTATAGCTCGATTGACAGAGAAGCCTTGGCGATAACGTGGTCATTGTCTAAATTTAGGAATATAGTTTATGGGTATCCAATAAAGATCTATACAGATCACAAACCTCTGGTGCAAATTTTCAAAAGTAAGGATCTGACACATAAATTGGCCAGATGGGCTGTAAAGGTTAACGCATTTAACCCTGAAATATTGTTTATTGAAGGTAAAAAGAATATTGTTCCAGACATTCTTTCAAGATGTCCACCACCTTCTATTTCTCCATATCTTCGGTGTCAAATATTGATTCTTCATTCGCAGATAAAAAGCTTTATAATCTTACGTTCGAGGTGATTAAAACCGAACAAGAAAAATGTGAAAGATTAGCTCCTATTATAAAGTTTATCAAAGAAAAAGGTAACACGTTCTGTTATCCACATGCATATATTAAAAATATATTATATTACGTTACGAAGGAGATGCAATATCTCATTGAAGTTCCAAATTCTTTAGTTTATACTGTTTTAAATCTAAATCACTGTAGTCTTGGCGCTGGCCACATGGGTGCTCTACGCACAGAGAAAAGAATCAGAGAACGTTACACGTTTCCGAAACTATCAAAGCTTGTTCAGCAATTTTGTAAAGAATGTCCTTCTTGTTTACGTGTTAAGGGGAACATTCCTAAGCGTGCATCTATTTACAAGTACCCAATCGCATATCAGCCGTTTAGTAGAATACACACTGATATCATTGGACCACTTCCTCCTTGTTCTAAAACGGGTTCTAAATATATTCTAGTTTTCAAAGATTCACTTACAAGGTATGTTGAATTGTGTCCCATACCTTCGTTAAATGGTGTTCATATAGCAAACGCTTTACTTCATAGAGTTATCGTTCGTCATAACACTCCTTCAGTTCTTTTTGCGAAAGATGCAGGTGATTTTGTTCCTTCATTTTTCAAACAGCTATGTAAGCTTTGGAAAATTCCAAAAGTTGAAATTTCTATCCTTCCTCCTGTTCAAGAAAACAACGTGGAACGTTGTGATTTACAAGTAAAAGATTACTTGCGTCGTTATGTCAGGGATCATGGTAATGATTGGACATCCTACCTTCCATTCGTTCAATTGTGCTTGAACAGCACCTACAATGAAACGCTAGGGGAAAGTCCACATTTTGTTCTTTATTCGTACAATAAACGCTTACCTTACGATGTAGATAACTACATCACACCTTTCTCTAGTATAAATAAAGATTTTCAACCAAGTCATGAAGAGCTAAAAGACTTAGCAATACGTACGAATTTGATTCGTGAGATAGCAAAGGAAAATTTAGAGAATGAAACGAACAAATTCATAACCAGACAACGTAGTAAAGCTCTGGATAGGGATATTCTCGTGGGTAGTCGTGTGTACATATTAGATATAAAACCTTCTGGATTACCTAAGAAATTACACAAACGATGGGTCGGACCGTACCGGGTTGTAGGAATCTTGGGGAGAAACAGATTTATATTACAATGCTTGCAAAGTGGACGAGAGATCGCTGTTCATAGCGATAATTTCAAAATTGTTGCTGAACCTATTCTTGATCCAAATTTTCCTCAAAGTAAGGAAAATTCTGCTATTAAATCTGATCAAAGCAAGAAAGTTCATTTCAATAATGAGGTAGATGATGAAACGGAAAGTTTATCTCAAGATGACGAAGATGAAAATGTCATGTTTCCTCATCAATATGCAAGAAGTGCAAGTAAGATTCCTAGTCCAATTCATGAAAGAAACAATCTTCAATATTCGAATTCTTCTTTTCAGGATCCTATTCGTATTCAAAATGATGTAAATAGTCCGAATCAGGTTAGTCATAATCGCTCTGAAGGAAATACTTCTCGTTCTGATAGTACTTTCCAATCTTCATTTTCGGGTTTTAATAATAATAATGGAAGTTCATCTTTTCGTATAGTTCAGATATATCGAAGTCGGAAACTGATACTTCTGATAGTAATTACAAACCATATCCGCTATTTAAGGGAATTCGGGACCAGAGTCCTCGGTTTCTTCGTTCTTCTAATAGGGCACCTCCTATTCATAGCACTCCTGTATCTGATGAATTTCGTAATCTTCCTTCCTGTTCTTCCAAACGTAATGATTTGTCATTTTCTGATTAGTGTTTTCAGGTTTCCTTTCGTGTCCATTCTTTCATTGAAATGGCTGGCATTTTATGGTAGATGTTTCAATGAGCTGCAGATGGATATATTTTAGATTAGAATTTATTTATTTTTTATTTTTATTATTAATGTTTTATAACTCCCTGAAACGCTTACCTGATCATGAGAAAATGAAATTGGAGATTTTGGAAGAATGAGAATCTGTTCTATGACATAGTATATCATATGTTGTAGGAAAGTTAGTTAAAATCGAATTCAAACGCTTTGTTTTTATTTAAAATCATTGTACAGTACATCCTAGAAATTTTATATTATAAAATTCCTTCCTCGGAGGGGAGGGTATTCTATACGGCTCAAATTATATATATATTATATAATCCACTCGTATAGATAAAGAGAAAAACAATGCATTAGAATTCTATTTCAAATACTGTATAATAGTAAGTAGGTTGAAGGGCAACCGCGCCATCTGTTGTTAAGCCCTGAATTATTATAGTATATAGTAGAATGTATCGTATTAGTAGAGAGAGTCTGACGCTGGTTTTCGTGTGAGAGAGTCGTGTACAAAGACTGCTGTTACGCAGAAAGTATTATTTGTGTTTTTAGCATTCTAAGAGTTAATCTAGTGTATTAAGATAACTCGTGTGATATTATTTTACAAGTTGAATATTCTTATTAAAAAGTGAAGCCATTCCTATTTATTATTCGTATTGAATCTATGCTTAAGACAAGCTACTATTTTCCATTGGTCGTTGAAGTGACCGCATCATCGTTTATCTATTCTACTGTTGCAGAACACAGTAAGTCTATTTATTCCATATCACATTGTATGATAATTTCTACAAAGAAGATTATTCACTGTTATTATTCTACAAGATTTAATTGTTTATGCAAAGACTATTTGTGCAGAATCGCATATCTACGTTCAAGAATATTTTACTATATCAAGTTGTTTATCTCTCTCTCTCTCACAAGTGTATTTAAAGTTCCACGAAACCACGCTCTCTCAAAGATTTATTACAGACTCGATTTCTATTTAAATGCTAATGAATATTTGTATTATATTTAAGAAGATTTATTACTGTAAATAAAGTTGACAATCTCTGCTACGCATTTCTGTTGATAAGGAGAATAAAATTATTTACTGAACTATTTTATTAAGGAATGTGACTTCTATATTTCTACATTATTATTTAACAAGGATATATATATATTATATATAAGATATACTATTAAAATTTATTCTTATATGTGCATCGTCTCATTCAAGCCTCTTCTTCTCTTCCAAGTTGACCAATAGTAGATAAGTCTGTAACCACTGATGAGTCCATCCTGTCCAGTTTAGCAATCTTCGAGAAGCTCGATTCGTCTTTTACATTAGAGCGCACGGGGTATAATAATAATCAAACGCAAGTACCTGTATGAAAGAAAAGTTGATTACAAAACACTTGCGGAAAAGAAAATATATATAATAATAAAAAATATATATATATAAATATATATATAGTATATATATATATATATATATATATATATATATATATATATATATATATATATATATACTAGTATATATATATATATATATATATATATATATATATATATATATATATATATAATATCATTATATATAATATATTATATATAAATATATATATATATAAATTATATATATATACCGTATAATATATTATATATATACTATATATATAGTATATAATATATATAATATATATATAATATATATATATATATATATACTATAGTATATATATAATATTAATATATTATTATTATATAATTTATATATATATATATTATATATATATATATAATCTATATATATATATATATATATATATATATATATATATATAATATATATATTATATATATATATTATATATATATATATATATATATTATATATATATATATATATTATATATATAATTAATATATATATATTATATAATATATATAATATAATATATATATAATATATATATATATATATATATATTATAATATATATATATATAGTATATATATATATATATATATATATATATTATCATATATATATATATAATATAATATAATATATTTATATATATCTATCTATATAATATATTATAAATATATATATAATATATATATATATATACTTAATATATATATATATATATATATATTATATATATATCTAATACTAAGGCTTGTAGACAGGAGGGTCAGGGGGTTCAACCTCCCGAAATTATTTTAACGATCAAAATTTTTAATATACTAACTACAATAAAATAAATAATAATAAGTAATAATAAAATAATACTAATAATAATTAATAATATATAATAATAAAAAATAATATAATAATAATAAAATAGTTAATTAATGAAAAATGAAAAAGTTTTTATTAATGAAATGAGGAGACATGTTTGTGGTCCGTAACGATTTTTTAGGTCAAGTGGCTGTTCCTCTTATATGTATAAAATATTTAGACCAGGGACTTAATGTAAGGTTTCCAAGTTTTCAGATGATAGCAAATTGGGCTACCTCAAAAAGGAATAATGATGGTGTATAAAGATTTAAAGATAAGGAGGAAGCTGTAATCGTTGATGGGATGGGCAGGTTCATTCCTTCTTCAGCTAAAATTTTCTTTCCTTCATTCATTCCTTCTAATACTAAATCTTTCTTTCCTCATAATCCATGGTTCGATCGGGCTTGCTTGTTCTCTGGCCATGCAGGCTAGAGACAGTGCGTATCGGGTGTGGAAAAATTCTCGTCCTCCTATCACTCTCAACTAATGTTTCATTCAGCTAGAACTGTTGGCAGGGATCACTCTTCGACTGAAGCAAAGCTGGTTTCTCAAAGGAAAGTGCGCTAACCTCCTTGTTCTCTACTGACAAATCTTTATCTCTCACAAGCTTCTGTAAATTGCCTTTCCCTCCTCTTATTCGATTCTGATCAATTTGTGTTGCTAATCTCTCCAACCGAAAGGCTAATCTCTTCGCCTTCGCTCAACATATTCATCTATGTCTCAATCTAGAACTTTCCCTCTCTCAGTTTTGGAAGCTCTCACATGTCCAATCTATTTCGAAAAAAAGAAGCCGCTCTGATCCTTCTCACTATCGCTCTCACCTTGTAATTCTATCTAAGATATTTGAAATTTCTCAACTCACTTCTTAGATCATCTATGAAACTCACTCCGATCGCCAGAACGGCTCTCGTTGCACGAAGTCTACTGGCGATACACATTCCTATCTAACCGATTTATGGTCTTTTCGCTCTAGGAACTACGGGGAGACTTGGGTGGTGGCGCTTAACATATCCAAAGGCATTTGACCGAGTATATCAGCGTCACTGGCTTCTCCAAGCTCCCCTCTTTGGGTTTCCTCCTTCTCTTTGCTTACTTATATCTAGCTTTCTTTCAAATCGCTCCAGTATCGGCTGTTGTTGATGGGGCGACTTCTCTTCTTTTCTGTCAATAGTGGTGTTACTCAGGTTCTGTCTTATCCAACTTTACTTCCTAATTTTCACTATGATCTTCTCACCCTGCACCTCTAACTCTATCCACTCGTATTCCGATGACTCGACCCTTCATTCTTTAACTCATATCAATTCTACTCCCACTTTTACTTCTGGAATTGCCTCTCGTCTTAATCTTTCCGATTTTATTCTCGCTGATGGATAGAAATAACTTTGTGAAATTCAATTCTTTAAAACCCAACTTTTACAAATCTCCTTCTCCAATAATACCCTTCCTAATTTTCCTGTTTCCTTTCGACGGTTCTGCGTTCTCCCTGTTGACGAATATAAACATCTTGGCCTTAACATGAACAAACCCAAATGTCTTGGGAAACCTCCATCACAACGGGTTGCTAGGGCAGTCCAAAAGACTGAAGTATCTGTTTAGACTTGAGACCTTTCCTCCTTTTCCCCGTTGCCCCCCTATACAAGGGTTCATCCGCCCATGTATGGAGTACTGCTCTCCTATCTGGGGGGGGGGGGGCTCTGGTTTCACCCGGCTTTTGGACAGGGTCGAGTCAACGGCAAAAAGGCTTAAAACTGTTCTGTACTTTCCAGTTCATCTTGACCCCTTATCTTTGCGAGGTGATCGTTGGTTGCTTTATCTATATCTATAGGTACCGGCAGCGGCAAGTGCTCGAGGAACTTATCACCACTCGCGTACCAACACCTTTACGACGCCTTCGTAGCACCAATAGGGCTTGTATCTGGCACGGTCATTGTGTGACACTCGGTAAGCTCCAGGCTCCAGTTTGCCTGTGGGTGCTTCCTCTTTCCCACCACTCTCTGTTTGTGGAAATTCTCTGTCCATCCTTCTGTATTCCATAACTGAATTTTAATCTTCTCACTTTAAAGCGCCTGCGTCTGTGCTCCTATGCGTAATTTGCGCTAGAGGGTGAACCTTTGAGAGTTACTACACCCCCTCCTTGAATAGGGCTTTGCCCGTGAGTGGTGGTGACAACTGTAAAAAAAAAATCCTTGAATGGGCAGATATGTGGCAAATGAACTGAATCTCCTATTCCCCCATCCAAAACATCATTCAGATTATCCCAAAAAAAATTGTACTCTCTTCAACATTACCCTCAGAGGATCATGTGTCGTAACCACACAAATTTTGACCTTTTCAAAATTAAATTAACCACCTTAGACTTCTAGTACTCACACCACAAATCTACCATAGATGTCTCTCCACAACTCACTGCACAGAATTGCAATATCCCTTCTATCCCTCTTCATTCCTTTCCACAGCAAACACAAAAAACATTTCACACCACACCACTCCACTTCAACGTTTCCTTTCATCTTTGTTTCAGTCACGCGAGCAAATCAAATTTGCCCTTTCTAAATACATCCATCCCCTCTCTCCTCCTCAACATTTATTCCTCTGACATTTCATATACAGATACGATTCATACATTTTCGCCGAAGGATAGAAGGGCGCTTACTGCGATCACGACCTTCTCCGAGGCATGCATTCAGAATTCCTGGCAAAAGATATGTGGTAGTAGGTAGCCAACCTAACTACCACCGTTCCTTAGTCGCCTTCTCGACACGCAGGACATACGATGTGGGCCATTTTTTCCTTCCTACACGTATGGATATAAGGGATAGAGAATGTCTGTAAGATGTTGTCTAGAAAGAGGGGTGTGGATATACAGTATGTGTATATGATATGTGTATAAAAGGATGAGTGTGGAAATGAACGCATAACAGAAAGGCGAGCCATTAGGCACTGGAATGTCACTACATACCATAGCAACAATGGGTATATAATATTATATAATATATATATATATATATATATATATATATATAGATATATATATATATAGTATATATATATATATATATAATATATATATATATATATATATAATATATATATACGGTTTATATATATACCTACCGTAAAATTGGGGTAAAGCCGGTCACGGAGGGAAAAACCGGTCAGTTTAATAAATTGTTAATATTTTTTTAAATTAAAAAAATTTTTCAATTAGAGAAAGGTTTTTTAAGTAGCAAATAGATTATATTTTAACCATATATAAAAATTTTAAGTAACAATAACTTACACCTGACTAGTCAGACAAAATTTCCCAAAGCTTGGAAAAAAATTTTTTTTTTTTTTTTGAAAAATTCTAAGACGCTCGTGAATCTCGTAGCATTAAGATATTCAGAATTTTGAGTTAGAATGCATATTGGCGAAGTCTATTCTTACATTTTCCATGTAAACAATTAAAAACTATTAAGCTTATTTTAAAGTTAATTAATTTTTTCAATTTCGGGGGAAAAACGCGGTCAGAGCGTCGGGAAACCGGTAGTATAACTTGTAAAGAAAATGTCTTATTTTTTTTAGTTTCAATATATTTTGTTCTAATTTTATGCATGGTCGACTACAGACATTTTGTTTATGTTTTCTATACATATCTTTCTTCTATCTAGTGTAAGGATAAAAAAAAAGTTCCCGTGAAATGTGCGTACATACTGGCCTTTATCATAAAAAAACAAAAAAAAAAAATAAAAAGGCCTATATTTTGTTAAAAAGTGCAAATATTTATTATTAATAACTTATTAAAATTGATTGGTCCATAATTTAAATTATCAATATTGGAAAATTTTTTCGGTAAAGGAAAGTTCCGCGTAAACTGGTGCGTACATAGGCCTATCGTA
>JABUQX010040567.1:0-17500 GCA_015478945.1 Trachelipus rathkii
TCGTCTTATATTGCAAATTTGTCGCAACAGAAACATATTGTGTTGCTATAATTCGGCGTTCTTGAACTTGGTGTTCGTTGCGCTGTAAACACATAAATGACCAGCTGAAAGAATGCCGGAGTAGCCCCAGCAGAGATTCCAAACACCCTTCTGTGAATTCCTTCTGTGGATTTAAATTATTGAGTTTCAAAGCAGTATATCGAAGCAGGAGATTTGAAAACTTTGGACCAATGCCTTCTTTTTGGAGGTGGATCCGGAACTAGTAGTACGTAAACCACCTGTACATTGTCTACGGCAGTTACGAATTGCCGATGGTCATTCCTTAGGCCACGAAGTGAAATATTTTTCTTCGTCTTATTTATTGCAAATTTCGTCGCAACAAGCATCTTGTGCGCATGTTGGCGTTTCCTGACATGGTCGGTTGATGTTTCTTAACCCAGGACACCCCAGAAGAATACCGGTGGTAGCCCCGAGCAAGATTCCAATCACCTTCTGTGAATTTAATAATGTCGAGTTTCAAAAGCACGGATTACTGTGAAGCAGGGAAACTTGTGAAAACTTCCGAGAGCTTCTTTCTTAGGAGGCGGATGACTTGGTTAGAGAAAAATAAGCCCTTAGTATATTGTCTCAACGCGACAGCTGTTATCGATAGTATCATCCTGCGGGGAGCGAAAAATTTTTTTTTGTCTTATCGCAAATTCTGTTAGTAAAGAAGCATGTGATGTACGGCGCTTTTGCGTTTCCTTGACCTGGATCGGGTCTGGCCGTTACCAATGAGCACCTCCTGAAGAATTTATATTTTTTATTTTGATGTTTATTTGCCGACGTGTACCCCAGAAGGGGTTCCAACCACCCTTCTGTGGATTTAATAAGGTATCGAGTTCCAAAGCAGTGATATCGGATGCAGGAACACTTAAAACTGTAATAAATACTTTGTTTTCTGGGATGTCGGATACTGGATATGGGGTTGACGTTATCTGTATAACCTTACTTGTTCTAATGTATCTAACAGCGACTGATTGTTGTTCAGATGGTTTCATCCTGGTTCGAGTGGTTTGTACGATGTGGATACTAATGGGAATTCTGGCAAAAGCATTTGCTTGGCCCATATCCGGCGTGCCCGTCTGACCTGAATGGTTGTTTCTCCTGTTAAACACGCAGCATAAACTAGCAGAAATGCCTTATAGACCCCACAAGGTTCCAACACCCACTCCTCCTAAGATTTGATTTGAATAATATAGACTTATCAAAGGCAGGATATCATAAGCAAGAAATTGAAAATTCGAGATGCTTCTTTTCATAGGAGGGAATGGCGGAATCGCGCAATAGTGGATAGAAGTCTCCTGTACTTATTGGTTTAATTTGCCGACGCTGTTGTCGATGTTCGAGTCCTGGCGTGCGCGAGTAAATTTTTCTTCATCTTATCATTGAAACCTCCATTTCAGCAGATTGAAAGATGCCGTTTCCCAGTTTCCAATAACTAGTGGCGGTTGCTCCTGTAACCCAGGAGCACCGCCAGCAAGAATGCGTTGTTGTTTTTGCCCCAGCAGGGTTTGCCAACCAACCCTATTCTATAATTAAAATAGTATCCGAGTTCAAAAGCCAGTGACTATATCAAGCAGGCAAAGCTTAAAAAAAAAAACTGTAAAGAGCATACCTTATTCTTTTTTCGCCAAATTGATCAAAATGGTAAGTCTTTCCTGACATTGAGTTCTAACCAGTGACGCGAGTTGTTCTTCTTAGGTCCTGGCGCGAGTAAAATTTTCTTCGTCTTATATAATATTGCAAATTTTGTTTTTAATTTCCCGGCAACCAAGAATGATTCCCATGTTCGCGTGGCCTGAACTTTGTTGGTTCTCCTGTAACACGGGAGGGCAAACTATCAGAATCTGTAGTACCCAGTAGGGTTAAAAGCACCATTCTCTGATGTCATTTAATAAGTAGCGTTTCAAAGGCAGTGATATCGAAGCGGAAGACTTGAAAACTGTTTCCGAGATACCTTCTTTTTCTGAGTGGCATATCGGACTAGTGATAGAGCCTCCTGTACATTGATCTAACTAGCCGACCGCTGTTTGTCCAATCTGATGGTTCGAATCCGGCTCGAGTTGAAATTTCTTCGCTCCCCCATCTTACTATTAGCAAAGTATACAAAAAACATCTTTTGCCACGTCGCTTGGCTACTGACTTTGAGTTGGTCGTTCGTTGCGAACCTCCCATTAACATTCAGAATAGGTCCCTCCCAGCCCAAATAACTGAGCCATTACCCACAAAAAACTCCTGTAACCGAAGAGCAACCCAAAAAATGCCGGCAGCCCCAGCAGCATTCTACATCTTCAGTTTATATCTCTGCTACCTTTATTCCGGGATGTCCCTCACTTACATACATTTAGCACACGCGTTATAGCACAGCATACTCGTACAAGTTGTTCTACGGTAAACAATGGAAGACCTAGCAACATCAGACTTATTCCTTTCTTGCATCCACTAAGCATTTCAATTGACCAGCCATCCCCTACCCATTCACAATCTTCATACATTACATTCCTGCATTCATCCTTTCCCTTTTCATCCACCATTATATCTAAAATATTTGAACTTCAGACAATTTTTCCAGCTGTCCCACCACTAACATAACTTTACACAAGGAACTGACCTCACCAAAACCATAAACTTACTCTATTCCACGTTTACTTTTCAAACCTCACCCTTTCTATATTAACCACCTGACCAAATCTCTCTTCTTACTAATTCCCCTCAAGCTATTTCAAGATTCGCACATAAACTTAAATCCATCCACATATAATAGTTAGGGCACCTCCTCATCTTTCATTTTCCATTACTTAAACCACCATCACGTCTACCTCACCCCACTCTATTCTTATCTTAAACCAATCCATATAATATATACTATATTATATACTATATATATATAATATAATATATAATATATATTATATATATTATATATATATATATATACTATATATAATATATATATATATATAATATAAAATATATATATTATATTATATTAATATTATATATATATTTATATAAATATATATATATATATATATTATCTATATAGTATTATATAAATATTATATATATATAATATATATAATATTATTGTAAATAAATTTGAGTATTTTCATCATGCTGGGATGCGATCCGACCTAGCAGAATAGCGTGCAATGTGTTATTACCACGACCTACGACGAGGACAAAAGAAGAATCCGAGCATACTTCTACTGTCCAAGCTAACTGACCCCTCGCAAACATAGGCAAAAATAGGTGCGGCGTCATCCTGCGTGGACTAACTGTTAAGCGTAAATGCAAACCATGCAATTCAATAATTTTATACTTGTAAATACCCCCTATTGTATTTTCACCATGTGCGGGGATCGATCTGACCCTAGCAGACATGAGCGTGCAGTTTTGACCACTACCTACAACGAGACAAAGACAGAATCCAGAAAATCTTTATGTCACCCTGTTTGGCGGCTACGTTTCAAGTGCGAAGCGACCGGGGAAAGATACGAAAGTAAATCTCTGCGTTGGAACAGTAGAAGTTTACTACGATTCTCTTTTGTCTCCTCGTAGCGTAACGTTGGTCAGACATAAGCCGTCATGGCTAGGCCAGGCATCGCATCCCAGCATAGGTGTGAAAAATACAATCAGGGTATTTTTACAAATACAGAATTCTTGATTGCAGGGTATTGCTTTTCACTTATACAACAAATCTCTTGGTATTATTATCACATGCGCGCGCACCGTTGCCCTCATCGAATTGGCAATCGGGTAAGAATAGCGTGAATAATGCTGCTTGACAGATTAAGAAGATTCTCGGATTCTTTTTTGTCATGTCGTAGACTAGGTGTCAAACCACTTGCACGGCTCATATGCAAGGTCCGATCGCATCCCAGCCATGATTCCCTAAGGAGTCTGTTATAAACATTCCTAGAAATTATTCTTCGAAATCATCAGTAATACTAAGTTTTACAGATTGATTACAAGCTATTATGATTGAACTGTAAGAATAGTATATTATACAATATATAATAAAATCTTTAAAACTTTTTTCTCTATGAATAAATGCAAGCATTTGTTTATCTAGTATAATTACATCTTTGATTTCAAAATATAATTTTTACCGCATTCTTTAAAATTAAGAAAAGTTTTTAAAACATGAAATAGCTTATTAAATAAATACGGTATTAAATTCAAGTACAAATATTGTATCAAGAGCATAAATTTGCTAGAAGAAACGGTAAAAGTTTTTGACTAATATTCTATTTCCAACTGGAGCTTATGAATCAAATGATTAACTAGACTTATCATTCAGAACATCTATGTTTAAAAAATATCATTCAGAAGCATTTCAGTATAACAAACCACATAACTATGAAAGTTATATAATTCATGTTATGAAGGCTCAATTTCTATTATCTTTTAATGAAAAGTCATTAAATCTTTCTAGATTAGTGAGATATGCTATTGAAGGCATGAAAAACAGCTGAAGTGAAAACATGTTAATAGTTCACCACAGTATATTTCATATCTTAGTTAATTTGATATAGTATAGAAGTCTATCTTAATGGACATCAAACCAATCTATAGTTGTCTTTCCCGTGTTCTACCCGGTTATAAAATACATGCAGAACCTAATACAGGTATATCTACCAGTAACATTCCAACTGTAATTTAATATACATATTATCTGGCTTACTGATCAATAGTCATAAACCATTAAATCTTCGAGGAGAAATAACTATACATTTATAACAAAATCAACATAAACTTTTTTTCTCTAAAATAATGGAAAAAGTTATAAAGTAAATTGGAAGGAATCATCAGAAATAATGATCAATTAAAAATATGATATCAAAGGAATATATGAACCATTACAGGCAGTTGATTTAATAACACCTAGTGATCAATAAGAATATCAGCTTCAAAATCAGGATGAATTTTACTACCTCTAGAATATATTTATATTCGAAGATTCTTAAAAAAAGAAAGATAGGATCAAACATTTGGAAAAAAGGATCACCTAGAAACTGGAAACTGGACGCAGGAAAAGAATTAGATTAAATTTAATTAACACGAATCAAGATTTATTTTCAAGATTTGAATATCAACTTGGAAATAAAACGTATGAAAAGTTCCAAATCCTGGACAAGCGATCATGAACATATTGAAAATGCACTTTTATCATATCTCTCAATTATTAGAAGGTCTATAAATTTTTATGTGTCACCTGATAAAATGTAGATGTAAACGTAATGTCCAAAAATGAATAATCTGGATATTACTAAGAGACACAAAATACTTATTTTAAGAAACTCATCTTAAAAATTTACCACATCTATACCATAAAACTTTTATTCGATTTTGTGAAAATTTTGAATAGAATTTTGATGTCATAATATATCGTCATTTAAGTTGCTCATGACTATAAACTATTTATTTAAATCTCATAAAAAAATGATTTTTTATAAAATCCTATGGTAAAATTCAAACTTTGAGAGGATAGTATGGAGAATTCCACACGTAACACTTACAGATGATATATTCAATAAAAACAAGTAAAACATATTCAAGTGAATTACTTTTAAAATATTAATTATTTGATAGCAGTTGATCTATAGAAGTAAATCAAGGACAACACAATTCGATTGGAGATTAACGTTTACAGCCGATCTTGAGAAACCTCATTAAGTTTTAGCTTTTCCAAAAACATGTTGATAATTCAAATTGATGAAAGAGAGTATATAATCATTGTAATATAACTAACGCATTTGTTCAGTTAAATAGCGAAAGATATCCAGAAATGGAGCTTTCGACTTAATTTTAAATGAGATATTATTCAACACAAATACAGAAATTTCAATTGTATATTAAATTCATATACTTAATAAAACAATCTATTTATTTGGATTTCTTCATCAAATTTGAATACATTGCTAGGATTTGATGTAACTAGACAAGGTGAGAGACATAAAAAATCAGTTACAGAGGTTAAAAATCTGTCCCCCTTTTATGAAAAATTATCAAAACTCAAATGGGATTTATTGCATTTATATTAATGGTGTGGTGGAAACTACAATCTGATGGAAATAAAATGATATCGTTTTTAATTTTTTTCTCTTAATAAATGAAGCAATTTTATTCATTGTAGAAAAATAACTAATACTGAAAATGTTCAAAGGGTGTTATGACAAATAAAAGAAGTATCTTAGAGGTACATTGTTCAGAATGTGAAGGAGTCAAAACTCATTTTATTCGTAATAAAATAAAATTCCGTTAAATATTAAGAGTTAGAAACGCAGCGTTTTTTAAGCGCTTGTAAAGAAGGTACCTAACTGTGTTAGATTATGAATCAGTTTGAGGAATGCAGCTGCCCACCACTCTGAAAAATAAATTAATATTCCCACTCTGTGTAAAAACCGCCCCCATATGATAAATTATTAAAAAAGATTAAATAAAAAAATTAAGAATTTAAAAAGATAATGAAATAAATTATAAAAAATAAAAAAGAAAAAATTATATATAAAATTTTATATATAAATAACCTTTTTTTCTTCTTAAAATAAATGACATCATACAACATATAAAATACTAATCTTACACCGAATTCAAGTAAGAAGTTAAAACAAACAGATAAATAAAATCTTCTATATCATTTAGAATCAATCAAAAGGATAAAGGAAACATATCTCTTCTAACTCTAGTCACGACCGTGTCATTACAGCTATAGTAATTTATAAATAAAATAAGACTTATCCACAGAGTCTTAACAGCCATTCGCAAAAACAATGGAGGATTTTAAATAAACACTCATCCAACATAATTGCACAATAGGCAATCGGTTCGCTTGGCTGGTGAGATTCTATTGCGAAAACTTAAATGATAAAAAAGCCGCACTAAAGCAATTAGAAGAGACTACAAAAAACCTTC
The DNA here is from genome assembly GCA_015478945.1 of Trachelipus rathkii. NCBI lineage: Eukaryota > Metazoa > Arthropoda > Malacostraca > Isopoda > Trachelipodidae > Trachelipus > Trachelipus rathkii. The sequence goes on from JABUQX010040567.1 coordinate 6,961, forward strand.
AATGAAAAAAAAACAAATGGAAAAAGTATTTTTTAAAAACAAACCTCGTCAAAAAAACTGCCAGGGTTATTTTTCAAAACCTACAAAAGATTGAATATCGATGAAAACGCTATCATATATCTTTTAAATATGTTAACAACTTAAATTCAAACTTTGAAGGAATTTATATAGAAATGCTCTTCCAAAAAAATCTATTTGGATTCAATTAAAGGTTCAGGATTTAAAGGTCAGAACTCATGACATTTGGTTAAGATTGTAAAACTTATGCTATTACTTCGATCTTCGTGTTCAACCTCCAGACGAATTGAAAATTAATTCAATGCCGATATGGCTTATTTCAAACGTATCAAATACAAAAATTAATGAAGTATAAGAAATCATTTATGTTTATTCGTTCTTTTCGGATTAGCTGTATTGAAATTAAATTTTCACTCAAATCTACAAGACTTTTTCTCTAAAATAAATGCGTGTTAATAACTTTGGTGAAGGACCTCTATCAAGAAGTAGACACCAGGATCGCGAGACCTCCAGACCTCCAGACCTCCAGACCTCAAGGACTGTCAGATTGATTTAAAGTATTAGATGTGGAAGGTAATTTTGAAATCGAAAATAAAAAGGCTGGCAAATACGGCTAATCCTCGAAACGATGTTACTACAAAAAATTATACAGATAATTTAGTAAAGAAACAAGAAAAAGTTGATAAAATGTTGAAACAGACGGGAAATATGAATAAATCAATAAGAATTACAATCTGAAGGTGATCATATTAAAAAAATTTGTTGAAAATAAAATCTCAACTCTTTGAAGCATATACTTCTGTTACAAAGATGTTTGAATGAAAACGTCTATCGTAAAACATTAATAAACATATTTCAACTCTTAGTGAAAACATAAATAATTTTAAAAAAGAAACATTGCTTACGAAACAATAATTTTCAACAAAATCAAATAGAATGGAATTCCCATTCGTATTCGGCATGAAAGGAGATGCTTCTGAGAAAACTGGTTTTGTTATGCCTTATGAAGGATTCATTGATACAGTTATAATGACCTCGCAAGATATAAATCAACATATATCAGATAAAATTTTTAATTAACGGAAATGATTATCCCTTAGCTTTAGAAAATATCAAGTAATGAATCTTTAAACAAAATCAGGAGTTAACGATCTCTCGCTGAATGAAGGGAGCATGTTATTCAGATTCAATCAAACGTTGATACTAATAATATAAAATGCTATTTTGCATCATTAATTTTAGATATAACTTTTTATGAAAATATCCTGTTTTGAAAAATACTGTAGAATGTTTCTTTTAATGAATGAGAAAAAAATGATCATATTTTGTGTGTGTAGGTGTTGTGCAGTGCGTTTAATTACTCGACCATGAATTAAAAAATAAAGAGATGAAAAATATTATTATAAGATGACTTTGGAACTGTAGTATATAGTTCTGTTAATACTGATCCTGAAATAATATATTTACTACAATACTTTAATCAAGAACAGATAAAGTTTCTTTATCATAACTAATCAAGTTTTAACAAATATTAGTAAGAATTTGAACTATTCATTGGTTACGTGCACACTACAAAACTATCTTAAAAATAAAGATTATTTATAATATTGTTGAACTTAGAAAATTTCAATACAAAATATGTCTCGCAATGTTTGCAATTCTATGTGTTAGAGAGGATGAAGTAACTAAGATATTCTTCAAGAAGATAGTGAATCATTGAATGATGAGAAAGTAATTTAGCAATGAAACAGTATTAATACAATTGTGTTGTATGTTCAAATATTTTTCATAAACTTTTTTTCTCTATAATAAATAACACTTTTCAAATCAACTCTTAATGAGTATATTGAACGAAATTGAAAGAATAAAAGAACTCTTAGATTAAGAAACCTTTACAAGTAATATATCGAAAATTAAAGATATCTTCTTAGAAAACAATAATGACATATAGATATTCAAAAGAATAATAAAAAGTAGCTATGAATGATTAAAAACCAGGTTGAAAATTATGACATTCAATGATGATGATTAGATTGATGATTCAGATATGGAAAATAAAACAATATGAATTACTTAAATTTTGTAGAACATTATATATTTTAAATTCATTACAGGTAAATAACATAAATATTAAGATACTGATAGAATTAAAAAACTCCTAGTATAAAAATGGGAAACAACAAAACCTTTGTTTTATTAACGCAGATACGGAAAGAATAAAAGAACTCTTAGATGTAAAATTCTTCAATAGAGAAAAATTTGAAGAATTGGAAAATCATTTAAAAAACCTTGATCGGTTAATCATAAAGTTAAAAATTTAATGAATCAAAATAAAAGGAAAAATATATTTCAAATTTTTAATATAATGCTCATTCCTATCACTGCTGTCCACTTCTAACAATCATTTTTCTTCACATTTCATTGTATTCATTATGTAATTTCTCTTTTATTAAAACTTTCTGAAAATCAGATATATTACATGTGACACTGCAATTGTTACTAATTATAAAATTTTAAATGACATTAAATGAATTTTTTCTTTTTGAAAATTCTTTATTCCTGTTAATGTCTCTTTCTATTCATCTTAGATTTAAAAATTATCATAATCTCAAAATATGATTGTTGTAATATTTATCAATAACTTTCTCTAAATATATTCTTGGTGAATATTTTAATGGTTTATTATTATTTTGCGCATATTGCGAATAATAAGCATTATTATAATACTTAGAATTATTATTATTTATTTCAATATAATTTTTTAAAACATTACACGATTTACAATTTTCGTTAGTTTCGTGTTTGTGTAATGAACACAATATTTCCATATTTGTTTAAGAAATTTTTATTATAAGTCAATTTTGAATTATGATCTCTCTCGGATTGATCTCAAGTCATTTTTAACTCCATTCTTTTTAAAAACTCTTCTAAGTAGTTGGTAAACCGCTCAGAGACCAAAGCGACGGAGCACCTGGTAGCAAAATTAAAAAATAAAACCTTTGGTAAAGTCGTCAAGACCATATTTATTCTACCCGGAACTCGCTCGCTCCAGGTTTTCCAGAAAGGGGTCCGCTCAGGTAATCCTTCAGTTTTTCGGGGAGGGGCCGGTAGCCCCTTCGAGTGAAATGAGGGAGGCGGCCTCGTAGCAAAATTAAAAAAATATATATCACATCATCGTTGACTAAAAATATCTTTCCAATTTCATTCCCTTAAACAAACCTTTACAAGTAGTATGTAAAACGGGGAGCGTAGCGTCTTCCGGGACATCTCCGAGTGAAATGAGGGTTTCCGTAGCCTTTTTACATATACTTATAGTATATATATATATATATAATATATATATATAATATAATATATATATATATATATTATACTAAATAATTTATATATATATAATATATTATATAAAGCATATATATAATATATATATCACATGTACTGAAAAAAATCCTAAATATCTTTTGAGATTTGAGAAAATGAAAATTTCTTGTTTAATACAAATATTTTGATCTCAAAACCATACAAAAAACAGTTAATATGAATGATGTATATTAATTATATATAATAATATAAAGTAAAATTATTGAATTTATAGTTTATAGTTAAAAAAAATATAAAACCTTAAATAAAAAAAATTTTTTTATCTTCTGCGATTTAAAAAAAAAAAAAAAAGAATCAAAAAAAAAAAAAAAGAACTATTATGCTTGTCGTTTTTTTTAAAATTATCTTTTTTTCCACCCTGATATATATTATATATATATATATATATATATATATATAATATAATAATATATATATAATATATATATTAATATATATATACTATATATACTAAGATATAATATTCATATATATAAAATAAATATACTATATATATACATATATATATATATAGTATAATATATATATATATATATAACTATATATGTATCATATATATATATATATATATATATATATAATATATATATATATAATATATAATATATATAAATTATTATATATATATATCGTGTGTGTGTGTGTGTGTATTTTTATATATTAAATATTTACTATATATTCAATTAAGATATCTATTTTGTTATACATGTTTTCGGCCTTTTTTAAAAATATATTTATCCCCAATTAAAATCGTTATAATTAATTAATAGTTACGGAGTTTGAATAGGTTTACTTCCTTATAGTCAGGATTTTTTTTTTTTTCTATAAAAAAATTATGTGCTAAGACGTTGTCAAAGTTCTATGGGCAGATTTCTTAATAGCTCCCAAGCTGCTAATTACACTGGCAATCAAAAATAAACTATTTTTTGTGACATCGGTATAAAAAATAGTAAGTCTTGTGTAAAAATTGATGGGGACAAGGAAATGACCTTTGAATTTATCTATCACCCTTTATATTTTTGCTACGAAGGGCTGTTACTTTGTAAGGCAGAATATCTATATTAGTTTTCAACTTACCTTAAAATGTTTTTGCTAATGATTGATGATGATATTTCTTTCATGGACATTCCTTATTAATGTCCGGCCGTAATCAACAAACAAATTTGGGCTTTATTTACCTTGGTTTCGCTTTCCATAAGGGAAATATCTTGATGGAACTGTTTCCCATATTCGTTTTTTATGGCACCCAAACTTTTCCGGGGGAAAAATTGAGATGAGAATTACGAAAGTGAATTTTTAAAGACATGCTACATAACATTTCTTTGTAGTCTTAATTAATTGAGTTACTATATATATATATATTTTTTTCCAATTTTCAGTTTTGATATTTCCTAGAAAATTTGTAACAACATTTAAAAAATATAAAACTCTTATTTCACCTTTACTTAATATGTTTTTAATTTCGCCATCTTTCTTTATTTCTTGTATTTGAGGTCGCACAGAAGTGCCCTTTTTAATTTTAACCTCACTAAATCTCATAAATTTTTGTTTCAGATACAGAAAGCCTCTTCAACTTCGATCTTAGGAAAATTTTCATAAAGTCTAATTCAATATGAAATGGTGGGAGAAGTACATTTTTTAAGTCCGGAGTTAGTGCTTCACTTGATGACCATTCTTTAAGAACTTAGTGGCGATCTTGTGCAAGCAAAGACTTGCGACTTCCACAGCACAAAATGCAATTTAACCTGCACCTTAAGTTTCAATTTGGATTATATTCTAATAAATTCAATCTTCAACCTTATACCTATATTTTACATTAGACTTTGAAGAAATAAAAGACTCCATGGTACAAAAAAATATTTCTCTCATTGACAATGATATTATACTAGCTGTTGTTTATATTGATCCAATCTACAGGGTAAGCTTAACGATAGTACAACAACTGAAAGTTGTCTTTTCCTTCATATTATATTATACTATATTACATTATATTATATTCTTCATATATATGTATTATATATATATATATATATATATATATATATGTTATATTATTATTATTATTATATATATATATATATATATATATATATATATATATATATTATATATATATATATATATATATATATATATATTATATATATATATATATATATATATTATATATATATATATATATATATATATATATATATATATATATATATATTTTTTTTATATATATATATATATATATATATATATATATATATATATACAGTATATATATATATATATATATATATATATATATATATATAAAAAGCTGCTTTATGCTTTCTTTACCTTCCCATGATATGTTCTTTCTTTAACACTATATATATATATATATTTATATATATATATATATATATATATATATATATATATATATATATATATATATATATATATATTAATATATATATATATATATATATTCTTACTTACTTCTTACTTCCTCTCCCAGAAAGGATTTTCATCCTGTCAGTCGCGCGAGGGTCTTCCTCCAGACATCTCTCTCCTGGACCACTCCTTTTCTCTTCAACCATCTCATTGTCTGTAGCTGGCATCTTTTTAGAGAATCCTCCACCGATTCGGTCCATCTCTTCTTCGGTCTACCCCTCGGTCTTCTTCTTTTCGGCATCCTGTCCGGCTGCATCCTCTCCAGATGCCCCCACCATCTCAATCTTCCCACATCCATCTTCAGTATAATCTTCTTCACTCCTACAGTTTCTCTGATTACTTCGTTCCTTATTCTGTCTCTTCTGCTTCTTCCAGTCATTGTTCTCAGAGCTCTCATTTCCGCCGCTTGTATTCTGCTCTCCTCTCCGTACAGCAGCGTCGGGGTCAGTAGACTTTCAAAGATTACCTTTTTAGCATCCATTCCAACGTTTCCGTCCTTCATCAATGGGTACAATGCTCTCATAGCTTGTCCATATTTTTCCATTCTTCTAGTAATCTCTCCTCCACATCCTCCCTCTCTGTTAAAACATCCACCTAGATAAACGCAGGAATCCACCGCCTTCACCTCCTCCCCTCCTACCATCATCCTCATGCCTTCGTCGTTTCCTCCCGTTACCATTAATATCTCTGTTTTATGTACATTCATCTTCATCCCTGCCTCCTCCAACTCCTCCGCAAACAGCCTCACCACCTCCCGTATCTTCTCATCCTCTTCACTCCAACATGCTAGATCGTCCGCATACGCCATTATATCCCCATCAAAGACTCCCAATCTCTCCTTCACTTTACTTATTACTACATCTAAATATAATATGAACAATATAGGCGATAATACACTCCCTTGTTTAACTCCTGTTTTTACTTCGAACCATATATCATTTTCACTCTCCGTTCTGATGTTACAACTACATTTTTCGTACATACTCATTATTGCTTTCTTCAATCTTCCACTCACTCCATAATTTTCTTCCATGACTCTCCATAGTCTCTCCCTCGGTACAGAATCAAAAGCCTTTTGCAGATCAATAAACGCAACATAAAAAACTCTTGCCGTATTCTAACATCTTCTCCATAACCATCCTTAGTGTAAACAGAAGATCTGTCGTTCCTCTTCCTCCTCTATACCCGTGCTGTTCCTCCCCCAGTCTCGGCTCCACAATCACTCTCAACTTTCTCTCCAATATTCTTTCGTAGATTTTTGCCAGGTGGTCTATCAATGCAATTCCTCTGTAGTTGTCACAGTTGCTTGGATCTCCTTTACCTTTATATATTGGTATTATTATAGCTTTCCCCCATCTCTCCGGCACTTTTAACTCTCTCCAACCGGTTGAGTACTCTCTCCTCCCTCCATCACCAATTCGACCACCACTCCATCTTCTCCAGGCACTTTGCCCCTTTTCATCTTTTTTATAGCCTCCTCATATTCTTCCATTGTAATCTCCTCTTCCTCCTCTCTCTCCCTGTCCGCTACCCCTTCCTCCTGCGCTCCGTATTCGACGTTCAACAAGTCCTCATAGTGTTCCGTCCACCTTTCATTCCTTTCTTCCGGTTTTACCAGAATCTCTCCATTTCTATCCTTTATGTTTCTGATTTTATTCTTCGGTTTTCTATATGCTTTCGCCATCTTAAAAAGCTTTTTCTTCCCCTCATTTACATCTCTCGTTAATTCTGCCGCTATCTTCTCCGCCTCCTCCTTCTTCGCCCTCCTCTTGATTCTTTCTGCTTCATTTCTTGCTTGTACATACTCCTCTCTCGCTTCTCCCGTTCTTCTCTTCAGCCATTTTCTCATTTTCTCTGTTTTCTTTCTGATTGCATCTTTCACTTCTTCGTTCCACCATGGTGTGTGTCTTTTTCTTGTTCCTCCTACCCACCTTTTACCAAGCGTTTTCTCTGCAACTTCTTTTATTACATCCTGCAACTTCTCATCTTCCACTCCGCTTCTCAAGGTCTCTTGCATTTTCTGTTTGTACTTTTCTCTCTCCTCTTGTTCACCCAGCCTTTCTACTTTGATCACTGTTCTTTTTTGTTCCTTAACAGTTCTTTCGCCACTCATCTTCATATCTGCCACCACCAATCTATGATCCGCATCCAACGACACTCCTGGTATCACCTTTACATTTCTTATCATTCTTTTATCTGATACTATCATATAGTCTATTATCGATTTTTGATCAAATTGCTGGGTTATTTGGTTCCACCTATATCTCGTATAGATGTGCGACTCCCGATGTCTATAAAAGGTGTTCATAATCTTCAGATCATTCCTCATACAGTAATCTATCAATCTCTCCCCTCCCAGATTCCATATATATATATATATAGTATATATATATATATAAGAAAGAAGTAGTATATATATATATGAATATTATATATATATATATATATATATATATATATATATATATATATATATATATATATATATATATATATATATATATATATATATATATATATATATATATATATATATATATATATACATACATATATATATATATATATATATATATATATATATATATATATATATATATATATATACAGTTTAAGTAAAAAGATTAGAATCCAATTTTGTATATATATATATCAGGGCTGCGGAGTCGGAGTCGTGGAGTCGGAGTCGTGGAGTCGTGCAATTTTCCAGGAGTCGGAGTCGGAGTCGGAGTCGAAAATTCTGTGCAAGGGAGTCGGAGTCGGAGTCGGAGTCGAAAATTCCTGTGTAAGGGGAGTCGGAGTCGAAAATTTATAGAATTCTATTATTATTATTATTATTATTATTATTATTATTATTATTATTATTATTATTATTATTATTATTATTATTATTATTATTATTATTATTATTGAAACTGAAAGTATTAAACTGTTAATTTTAAAATGGCTGTTTTATAATAAAAATAAAAATAATTTTCATTATAATTGGTTATACATTTGTTTCCGAAACTGAAATATATTTGTTTGTCATGTGTTGCGCTGCGCCTGCATCTTTATGTCTTTACTATAGATGTAGCGGATGGATGGTGATTTTTGACTATATATATATATATATATATATATATATATATATATATATATATATATATATATATATATATATATATATATATACATATATATTATTTATATATTATATATATATAGTATATAGTAAAAAAAAAAAATATATATATATATATATATATATATATATATATATATATATATATATATATATATATATATATATATATATATTTATATATATATATATATATATATCTATCTTTAGATATATATATTTATATATATATATATTTTATATATATATATATATATATATATATATATATATATATATATATATATATATATATATATATATATATATATATATAAAGGAAGACTGGAAGTTTCTGTAGCTGCTGTGACAAGTAAATATTTTCTTTAATCGTTACAAAGATAGGAACCAGAAAAATGGTCTTTTCCTTTTGCTTGTATTACTCTTGGACCAGTGTTAGAATCTTATGCGCCTAGAAGCAAGATCCTCTGGAGACCTCTGGGTGAACGAGTTTTGAAGCCTAATGAAAGAAGATGCTAGTTCTACTGAAAGGGCGAAAACCCTACCTGAGAGTATTAACCAGAGGACTGGCATCGGAAACAATTGCGAAAAGAAATGGTTTTCTAAAATGCTCTAGGGTTAAGAGTTTCGGGCCAAAAGAAGATGTTGGACCAACTGACAGGGCGAAAGCTCTTCCTGGAGTTATATATATATATATATATATATATATATATATATATATATATATATATATATATATATATAGTATATATATAATATATATATATATATATATATATATATATATATATATATATATATATATATATATATGTGTGTGTGTGTTACCAGATTGCGAGATATGGACCCAACTCTTTTGCACCCCACCAATCTCTTTCCCCAGCCTCAACCCATTTGAAAAAAAGATTATATGTAGAATAATACTTGAAATTAATAATTCTCAAATTATGCTTCAAAAACAAAAGCTTTTGAGCCCTTTAAAGGGAGAGTTTTTTGTAAATGAGACCTGCACCACTGAAAAGACGCTCACTAGCGACACTTGTTGAAGGGCATGCTAAGTATTCCCTGGCGAGTTCTGCAAGATGTTGAAAACTTTTACAATTATCACGCTTACAAAACCAACAACCTTTATCCGATTCCCAGAGTTGCTGATAATCTCAATCACAATGAGTGTCCTTGACACCTTAACAAGACTCTTCATCGTCAAGTATCTGTTTGGCTACATATAGTAAAATGTAAGGTCCACTGCAAAATTTTCCTTTATTGGCTGATGAAATTTCTCGCTTTAGCAGCATTTCATCACATAGGCATACTAAATAAATTTTAACCCTTTGTGAAACACGTGGTTCAAGAAATTTGGTTTTGTATCTAGGATCCAGAAAAGTTACTATTGCAGATGCGTAATCGTTTTGCAGATTTTGAAATCTATTATCTATCTCCAGCATTAGTGTTTCTGTCACCTTTGAAAGTCCCTTACTTTTAATAGCAGCATTTAGCACAGCTTTCATCGCTGAGGAATCTCATCTGGCAAACAAGAATTTTCTGAGATAATAGTCTTAGTTACCTCTTTCATAATCGCTAAGAAAAGTA
>JABUQX010040567.1:25000-37500 GCA_015478945.1 Trachelipus rathkii
ATATTATATATATATTATTATTATTATTATATAATATATTATTATTATTATTATTATTATATATATATATATATATATATATATATATATATATATATATATATTATTATTATATATATATTATATATATATTATTATATATATATATTATTATTATTATTATTATATATATAAATATTATTATATATATATAAATATATTATTATTATTATTATTATATATATTATTATTATTATTATTATTATTATATATTATTATTATATATATATATATATATATATATATATATTATTATATTATTATTATTATTATTATATTATTATTAATATTATTATATTATTATTATTATTATTATTATATATATATATATATATACACTCTTGCTATAAAAGTGAATGGTTTAACTTGTAATTTTAATAAAAAAAACATTAGTGATATGAACAGGTTTGTAGGTTTGATCAGTTTCCATAGGAGATATTTATAAACCAGTTCCTAAAGCAGGATAACGTAGGTACTTAGTTTAAAAGGTTCTTAAGATGAAGTCTTCTTTGTTGTCAAGGTGACTGTGAGAGAAGCATAAAGAAATTTTCATTTTTATATATATATATATTATATATATATATATATATAATATGATAATATATATATACTAATATATAAATATATTATATAATATATATATTATATAGTAATATATATATAATTTGATATATATATATCTTTTAAGGGTTTCATATTATTTATATATATATATATATATAAATAATATATATATATATTATATAATATTATATATATATATAAATATATATATATATATATATATATATATATATATATATATATATATATATATATATAATATATTATATATATATATATATTTATTATATATATTATATATATTATATATATATATATATATATATATATATATAATATATAATATATAATATATTATATATATATATATATATAATATATATAATTATATATAATATATCTTTCTTTCTTTATCTTCTCTTTGCCCCAAGACGGGGTAAGGTGCGTGTCATGCATCGGAAAAGACAAAGCAGTAGAAGAACATGACAAAAGTCGAACGGAAAGCCAGCCTTACCTCCCCCTCTGTACCATTAATTAGTGAGAACTCGTAAACAGACAGAAAATCCACCTAGAGCTTCACGGGGAGACCGCGACGGACCCTCACATTGGTAAATTGGTCAATATAGAGGGTCATGCCTTGGCCTCAGGTGGGGCACAACCATGCCCCCCAATTACAAAACCCCGCCATTCACTTCCATTATGCACCTTTATATCTCGCCTGCCTGCCAAACTCACATTTCTCTCCTTCAGACATTCGTTTCCTGACTCAATCCACTTTCCCTTCGGTCTCCCAGCCGGTCGTTCCCAACACACTCACCACTATACATCCGCTTAACCCACCGACTACCATTCAATCCTTTCCACATGACCAAACATGCTCAACATACTTTCATTTATTTTCCGTCTCATTTACTCCTTTCTCACACCACACAACTCTCTAATACGTTATTCCTCATTTTTTATCAATTCTTCTCACAACCTAACACATACCTAAGATTGTCCATCTGACACTTGAACTTTAGATCTATACTTCTTATTCCAACCAGTAGTGCTCGCTACGTATATCCATATCACAAGGTAACAGACATACCCTCTGTAAGACCCTTAGCGCACTCAAGACTTAGTCCCTTTACATTCACGATAAACAATTTAATTGCATGCCAGCAACCTCCTGCATTCACAACTTTTCCTACTACACACTCTGCATCATCTTTCCCTTTTCATCCAAACCATACCCCTACAATATTTAAACTCAGACACTTGTTCCAGCTGCTCACCAATCTAACATAATTTCACACTGAGGACTGTCCTCACTCCACAACCATAACCTTACTCTATCTAAGTTTACTTCAAACCCCCTCCTTTTACACACCCTGCCAAATCTCTCTACCAATACTTCTCAAACTATCTTCAGATTCGCCACAGACAGAACCAAATCATCCGCATATATAGGTAGGGCACCCTCCACTCTCAATCTCCATTCTCCCACTCATTCTAACACCATTTCCCTGCCATCGCCACCTCGAATTCTTTCATAACCCATCCATATACAAATTGAATAACCAAGGAGACATAACAGAACCCGTCTCACTCCGCTATTAATCCTATACCAACAAATCACCATTGACACCATTTATTCTTACACAACGCTTAAAAATCGTCATAAACATTACTTTTGATTCCATTGAGTATCAGAAGCCTACCACAACAACCATAATCACCAACACCTGCATAAAGCCTATCCTATTAACTCTATCAAACCCTGTTGCAAATCCAAAAACCTAAATACAATTTAATTCTTCTTCTCCGTCATTTTCTCAATCAATTTGTTTCAATGTTAGATTTGATCCACACATCCTCTACCACTCCTAACCGCACCTTGTTCTTCACCAATAAGTTCCTCAGTCAACTCGACCCACTCTTTCGACCAAAATACCCGCATATACCTTCCCTACAACACTCAATAACCTTATTCCCCTATAATTTCTAAAGTTCCCCTTTTCTCCTTACCCTATATAAGGGTAACTATTCGCTCTCCTCCATTCTCTTCGGAACTCCTACCCCCATAAACGCTTTATTACAAACTTCCAAATCCAATTAATTCACCCATCTCGCCTCCGTTCTTGATCATTTCACCAGTAATTTCATCTAAATCTGCAGATTTATTTTTCAACTTTTTCACTCTACCCAGTTACCTCCTCCTCACTAATAACCTCAATCCCCAACTACCTATTCCTTCCTTGCACCATCAAAACAGGACAACACCACACCCATTCACTATCACCCCTTTCATTACTTGTTAATATTGTGCAGATTTTCAAAAGTGTTCTTTGCACACTCCCCTCACATCCATTTCATCAGTTACAAAAGCACCAGCCCTATTCATTATTCTAAGCAGATTCCCCTAAATCTCATTTTTAACCTCTCGCGCTTCCTTCCAGAAGGTTTCTTCCTATTTCCCTTGTAAGTCCTCATTCATCTCCTTCCCAAACTGTTCAATTTACCTCTTGTTTTCTCTTACGTATTGCATCTTTTAGTATTTCTTTTTTCCTCATTATATAATTCCAAGCATCTTTCTTTGAGACTTCATCATTTGCTTTTAGTAACATTCAACCCACTCTATCTTTTTTACATTTAACCGACATTTTACACCTCTTCATTCCACATTCACTGTTACATCTTACTTCCTACTTTAGCACATCCACGCAATACTTCCTTTGCAACTACCACAATTGCCTTCCTCATTTGCCCCCATATTTTGTTCAGTATCAAACCTTGTTCACATTCAAACCGGATTACTAGCGAGCGCTTTAAATACTTATCCTCTATGTCTTTGTTCACTTAACATTCTGCATCTTATATTTTACCTAACTTCCTTTCGTATCACCTTCCTCTCCATCCCAAGCCCCCACTAACTAATTTTACATAGAACAACATAATGATCCAATAATCCCATTCCTAAACCCCTCACTGATTTAACAATCCAACACATACTTCAACATCTCCTTCTTCACCAACACGAACATCAATCATACTTTTCACTTCGATACCAATCCTCTAACCTACACCAACTCCTATATATATGAAAACTCTTGTGTTAAAGAAAGTATTACTTACACACACATACTTCTCTCTTCACAGAAATCAATCACCTTCCTACCATTCTTCAATTTTCTCCCTCTACCTATTACCTCCTCCTTGTTTATATCACCCTTTTTTTGATCCACCTATCCAACCATTCAGGTCCCCCAACACTATCAATCTGAAGCTCTACTCACCCCAATTCAGAACATTCAATTACAGATTATTCCAAAATCGTACTCTCCTTCAACGTTTTCCGCTCAGATGACCATGACGTCACAACCACACATACCTTGACCTTATCAAACTGAAATTTAACACCATTTTAGAATTCTAGGACTCAAACACACAAAGTCTACCATAGCTTTGTACAAAGTCACTCATCAAAATTTCAACTCCTTCTCTCCCTCCTTTCCACACCAGCACACACACACACACACATTTCACACAACACCACACCACTCATTTTCACCGTTTTTCCTTTCATTTGTTTCAGTCACAGCGAGCCAAATCAAATTTGCTTTTCTAAATACATCCATCACCTCTCTCCCTCTCTTCCCCAACATTTATACCTCTGACATTCCATGTACCCATGACGATTCATGACAATTTCGGGCACGAAAAGATAGGAAGGCCGTATTACGGCGATCAACGGACTTGTCCGAGGCCTGCATTAGCATTCTTGGCAAGAGATAGGGTAGTAGGCAGCCAGCCCAACTACCACCGTCCCTTAAGTCGCCTTCTACGACACACGCAGAACATACATTGTGGGCAATTCTTTCTCCCCCACACCAGGGATATGAGTAGTAGGGATGTCTGTGAAGTTGTTAATCTAGACGAGGTGTGTACTTTAATCACTGTGTATATGAAATATGTAGATAAATGGTGGGTCAGTAATATGTTGCCTGGAGGATGAGTGTGTAAAGAATATGAACGCAAAAAAGAAAAGTGCACCATTAAAATATATATATATATATATATATATATATATATATATATATATATATAATATATATTATATATTATATATATATATATATATAATAATATATATTATATATATATATATATATATATATATATTATATATATATAATATATATATATTTATATAATATCAAGTGATGGGCGAATCCGGCAACTTTTGGATCGAATCCGAATCCGTGTGTGTAGAAATGTTCGAATGTTCAAATCCGAATCCGAATCCAGCACCTTCGGAATTCGAATACGAACCGAATCGTGTGTGTGAAAATTCTCGAATCCGAATCCGAATCCGAATCCGAATCTGGATTCGAATCTTTCCAATGATTTTTTACCAAAATTAAAATACAACCACCATGGGCAGTATACAGGGGACATGGGGGCACTTGCCCCCCCCCCCCCAAATACTTGGCGAAATAAGAAAAAAAAAAAACCCTATAATGTTTTCCAATACGACAATTTTTTAAGGGTTTATATAAAAAATGCAAAAGAATACAATCAATCGATAGATAATGAAGTAGTAATTACTAATTAGCTAACGTATTGAAAACTTATGATTCTTCTAAAGAGTTTAATAATTACTTGGCTTAAGTCCAACAAGCTGTGGCTTTCTACATCGTAGCGTTCTTCTGAACAGTATTCTCCGCTAGAACTCTCAGTATGTCGTATGGCATTTGGTCGGCTGCCAAAAGCTGATGAATCATCACGGATACATACCGTTGAATTCATCTGCAGAACTGCAAACATCAAAAACAATTGCAGAAAATAAAAGAAATATTTCAAGCAATTTTGAAGACCAAAATTTCCTGCGGAACCCATGACTGACCTTTAAGAGGTATAGGCCTGCATGAGGAAATTTTTGAAGAACCTGATTAAACTGCGAATAGAAAGTAGTGATGTGGAATTGAAGAACATATTCAGGACAGAAGATACCGTCTGGACGTCTTCCGATGATTCAAAAATGACTTTATCAATTTGTGTTGGAAATTATCCGTAAAAAAAAAAAACATGATTATCGCGCGGATGCCAAAAAAAATTTGGTGTCTATTCCATATTAGCCGATGAAACTGGGAGTTCATCAGGCAATGAACAATTATATACAGGATAAGGTGTTTGACCTTGTAAAAAATGATGTTCACGAGAAGATTTCTGGGGTTTGAGGTTATTGAAGGGTGGATGGTAAAACCCTTGGCCAAAACGAATTGATTCGTTTAGAAATGAAGGTTTGGAATCCGAGTCCTATGCGTTGGTTCAGGGGCAACGACGACTTCGCAGGAATGCACAGGGAAAGAACACCATGGAATTCAAAAGAAAACTGGAGGGGAAGAAATTTAAAAAAGGATTATATTTTCGCTGTGTAAGCCATCGGCTTAATTTGGTCATTAATGACCTAAACATTATTCCGGAATTTCGAAATACTATTGCCACAATAAAAGACACAAACTTTTTCAGAGACTCACCCTGAAAAGAAAATACATTCTGAACTTGCCTAAACTTTGTGAAAACCCGTTGGACTCAAAAATATAATAGTATTGCTATTTTCCATATCAAATATGATAAAAATCGTTGAAAAGTTTAGGAATTGTCCAAGGAACCCAACAATCAAACAAGAAAACCAGCTTTTCTATTATACTGTTTGGCAACAAGATCCAACAATTTCATTATTACCTCTCCCGTAATAGCCAAATATTTGCTTTAGTTGAACCAAAATGGCTAACATTATTTTCAACGCAAAATGACTGACCTTATGCAGTGCTCTGATCATGCCCAAAGAATTTTGAAAGTTGTCAAGACCATGGAAAACTGCTGATCAAATAATTCCTGAATCTGCTCTTATCCGCCAAAGTTATTACTGCTGAGTTATTAGTAGAAAACCTTTTTTGCAAAAAAACCCCCAACCCCTAAAAAACGAAAAAAAAATAACAAATCCCCCCCCCCCCAAAGAACCATAAGCAAAATTTCCTGCTGAAACATCTGCCTTGAATATTGGAAGCGTTCCTGTTACTTGTGCCCTATCTGACTGCACTTTCTTCCTTTTTAGAGACTAGGTTTTCAGAAAAAAAAACGTGCCAGCATTTCATCTTTTTCCTTTGCATCCGTTTCTTATGTTATTCGTGAGAAAGCAAAACGCTTTCAGAGTTTTATAAACTTGATATCAACAAAATTCATAGAAACTGACTTACCGGCAACTGACATTGGTATATCTTGTGGCTGGATAAAATATGGAAAAGCAAAAGTTGAAAAACTTGGAACTTACTGAAGTCATTAAAGAAGCTCGACCCCTTTTTTCTCAATGCAAAAACCAGTCAAGTTAACTCCAGTTGGCGCTACCCGTGGTTCAACCGGTACAATGAAAGGTCTTCAGCACTCTCTGAAAGAGTAAAAGACTTGGCTAAGAAACACAATGAAAACAAGACAGGCTTAATGGACTATATAGGATGAGTATTCATAGAATGAAAAATGAAATAATGAAAAAATGGAACAAATTGGAAAAAAATGTAAATTGCATAAATTCGCCTGAAAATCCAAAGGCGTCTAATGCTAGTATCAGATTTAATATTTAGTTACCACTCACAATACTCAGTACTTGCCCAGCGCCCATAAATATTACTTTAAGTATCTCAAATAGGTATTTTTTAATTTTTTAATTACATTTTTTTTAGACTTGTTTTTTATTTAATTTTATAAACCGAAATAACTTTTATCAGTGTGAACAAGGACATAAATCTCTCAACCTTTCCAAGCCAATAAGTATCCTACACACACACACACCACACACATACACACACACACATATATATATATATATATATATAATATATATATATATATATATATATATATATATATATATATATATAAATATATATATATTGATATATTATATATATATATATATATATATATAATATATATATATATTTAATAATATATATAATATCTCTATATATATATATATATTATATATATATATATATATATATATATATATATCATATATATATATATTATATAATATAGTATATATATAATATATATCTATATATATTTATATATATTAACCGGTCGTTTTGTTAATTTTTTGATTATTTATATACGTGTATCTCTAGAATTGTTTCCATATTCAGCATGACAAGTGTTTTAACCTAAAATTTTGAGTTAAATCGGTTTAACGGCAACCCATGCCACCCACCCTCCAAAAGTTGCCAGATCTTACCAAAAACTATTATCAAAGTAGTAGTACCATAAGACAGTTGTTGTGTTGACAGGTGGAATAGCACGCATGTTTCAAAGTTTGTTTCGTGATTTATTTAATGTGTAGGGTGTTATTATACGCGATTTATTGTCTTATGTTAATTGTAGGATTGTGTAAGAACTGACAATGTCGAGAAATGAATTATTTCTTCTCGGTTCCATGAAAACTCAAATAACCGGGAGATATTCTACGTGTTCTCTTTTATAATATGCGCCACGTAAATTTAAATTTACATGAGAGTGCCTCTCTTGTTATTGACGAATGTTTAGTGTTCTGGAGAAAGGCACGTATACCAACGCAGGACCGGTCAGAATGTATCAAGAAATGTAAACGTTTATATGAAATTCTACGTGGATTGCAAAAATACAAAGACAGAAACAGTGACATTAGCAGACAACAAGAAAAGGAATTTCAAGACAGTCTTGAAGATCTGTTTGATATAGCGCATTCAAAGGCATTCGATTTGATCAAAATAGCGGAAGATAAATTGTTTTTACAAAGGCAGCGACAAAAAGGACGTGTAGGTAGCATGATAGGCATGGACATGAAGCTAACAGTTGCTGAACAACGGAAAGCTGAGAGAGTAGAAAAGGAAGTACGAAGACGACAGAAGCAACTTCTGAGCACCTCTGGATCAGGTTAGTGACTTTCTCCCTCAGTGTATGACTCTATGACGTATGTGTTAAACCTATTGTCTGTCATAATATTCGATAATTCTAGTTTTTATTGTATATTTCAGAATGTGTGCATTTGCTATCCTCATCGGAGGATAGTGCTGAAGAGGGCCACCATATGGAATCTTCAGAAATAACTACCCAATGTTCTAGCCAACCAGGACCAGCAGTTATCGTCAGCTCTGAAAGTGAAAGCCATTCGTCCTGTCAGAAGTCTCGTGTTTCAATCAAACGAGCTAGGAAGGCAATTTTGACACCTAGACTCGCAGCAGCTCTGGATAAATGTAAGGTTAGTGACAGAGATTCTGTTCACATATTGACAGCTTGCGTTGATGCATTAAATTTAAATCCGAGAGAGTATGTTATCAACCGTACATCCATTAAAAAAGGTCGTGAAGAGTTTCGTAAAGAAGCTGCGGTAAAAATTAAATCTACATTTATTAATTTGAAATTAGACTATATAGTTATTCTAAAATGCTTCCTGATATTACCGGAATTGAAACTGTTGATCGTCTTCCAGTGATAGCAACAGGCTTAAACGTACAACAACTTTTAGGTGTTCCAGAACTTTCTTCTGGAACAGGTTCAAAAATATCATCTGCTGTCTATGACGCATTACAGGAATGGTCACTACAAGACACAGTTCAAGCTTTTGTATTTGATACTACACCAAGCAACACAGGGAGGCTGAATGGGGCATGTTATCCTCTGGAGCAAAGATTAAACCGTGATATCATGTTCCTATCTTGTCGGCACCATATATATGAAATTGTATTGCATGGTGTTTTCTATAAAATACAGTTTTCACCGAATAAAGGTCCAGAGATATCTTTATTTAAAAGATTTCAAAAAGCATGGAAGAATTTTAACCTATCACAATATTTGTCATGGGACTCTGATACATCAGTATGGAATATATTAAAGGATGATGCCAACGTTATTATGCAGTATGTCCAAAATAAAATCAAAGAAGAGCAGCCTCGTCACGATTATCGGGAATTTTTGGAATTAGTATTAATATTTCTAGGGAAAATACCATCAACTGGAATACATTTCAGGCAACCTGGGGCATATCACTTAGCGAGATGGATGGGAAAGGCAATATATTCTTTAACAATATATATGTTTAGACAACGATTTAAACTCACAACAACAGAGGAGAATTCACTACGACGTATATGTTGTTTCATAATAAAATGCTATGTGCAAGCCTGGTTTTCAACTACAAATCCTATTGAGGCACCCATGAATGACATCGCTTTTCTTAAAACACTTGTCGAGTACAAAACCCATGATAAAGGCATTGCAGAAGTAGCAATTCATAAAATGCTTGGTCATTTGTGGTATTTAAGTGAGGAGTGTGCGGCCTTTTCCATATATGATGATAGAATAAACAATGACATGAAGAGGAAGATGGCCCAGATATTACTAAAAGAACACATGCCCTCACGCAGTATCAACACAATGGAAATAGAGCCACTAGTCAAAGAAAACATTAAGAAACTGGTTATCAAAGAAGAAGATTAAGAATATTTCCTAACGAAAAGTCTTCCCCTGAATTTGCTCACCCTTAAAATCGCAGAATATATTTCAGAGATTTCATCTTTCAAAAGACTTCCTACATGATGATCCTGCTAATTGGGACGAATTGGAAAGTTACAGAAATGGGAAAAAGGTCATCGCTTCATTAATGGTAGTAAACGACACAGCGGAAAGAGGAGTTAAATTGATGGAAGAATTCAACAACAGTTTCACCAAAGACGAAGAACAAAAACAATATGTATTACAGGTAACATACACATCTATTTCATTATGCAAGTCTACACTGTGTAATTTAGTATCTCGAATAATATAATGCTACATCGTATGTGTTTGAAATTTTAATATACTTACTATATGGTTGTAAATGTAATTAAGTAGTAAGAAATTGACATATAGCTCAAACATTTTTTTTCTCTATGGTTGCAGATAGTGCAAGATTATCGTAAAACATACCCAGGACACAGCCGTGACATACTTGATAAAGTAATGTATTAGTTTATTAATTCGTCTGTTGTAATAAAGTACTGTATTAGTCTATTAGTTTGTCTATTATAATATGTAAAGATGGTTCCATAAAGAGTAAACAATAAAATTGGAATTTTTCACAATGGTCACCGATTTCAACCTCCCAGGGGCACGTGTTAATATTGTTCAACTGTAATGAAAATTTGTGTAGTGTGATTTGACATGCAAAGGAACATTTTTACCGATACCTACATAAAAATTTGCAAAAAAAAATTTCCCACACTAATGAACGTCTTCCGCTAATAATATATATTATATATATATATATATATATATATATATATATTATATATATATATATAGTATATATTATTATATATATAGTATATATATATATTTATATATATTTTTATAATATATATATATATATATATATATATATATAATATATTATATATAATATATTTAATATTATATATATTAATATATATATATATATATATAATATATATATTATATAATATATATATATATTATATTATATATATAATATTATATAAATAATTATAATATATATTATATATATAAGTATATATATATATATATATATATATATGGTCCGCGTTTAGTATAACCGTCATATGTATCTTAAAACCTATTAATGCTACAGTAAAAGGGAATACATTTTTGGAATGCTGATAGATGTTCTAGGGTCGAAATGAAAAAAACAAAAAAAATAATATATATATAGTCAAAAACTAGCAATAGCTATACAAGCGAAAAAGGGAATACATTTTTTTGGAAATCCTTGAAAATTTTCACATAGAAAATGTAAAAAACATAAAAAAAAAAAAATTTATTGTTAATAATTATAGTAATATGATTTGAAAGCCTATTTAGAGATAGAAGGCCTATTTAGAGACCTTTTATTGGTTTCTCGTTAAAATAAATAGACTTTCTATTAAATTTTGCTTTTTTTTTTTTACTAAAAAATACCCAAGGGTATACCGCCCCGATGGCAGGAGTCGGGGTCTCTCGGCCTTCCGGGGAACTACGGGGTAGGATTATTTCCCCCCGCTCCGGGGGAGGGTCTCCGGAACCCTCCGCCTTTGTTATTTGGGTGTCGCGGGGTCCCGCCGCCCCTCCCCTACGGGGTATGGAAACATCCCCCCCTATGTTCCCCGTCGGCTCGAGCCCCTAGTGTGCCGTATAAAGCATTTTCCTATGTGAAATTTTACCAGGATTCCAAAAATGTATTCCTTTTCGCTGTAGCTATTGTAGTTTTTGAGATTTATTTTTTTTTTTTTTTTTTTTTTTTTTTTCATTTTCCGTACTAGAATTTGACCAGCATTCCACCAATGTATTCCGTTTTACTGTAGCATTAATAGTTTTTAAGATACATATGACGTTATCAGCTAATACGCGGCCTATCAGTATTAATATATATATATATATATATATATATAATATATATATTATATATATATTATATTGTATATATACTATTTTTTATATATATATATATATATATATATTATTTTTATCTATATATATATATATATATATATATATATATATATATATATGATATATATAAATATATATATATATATATATATATATATATATATATATATATATATATATATATATATATATATATATATATATATATATTATATATATATATATATATATATTATATATATATATATATATCCCTCAAACTTTACCCCCCCCCTAAATGAAATTCTGCCTACGCCCATGCAACCAACCAAAATATGGGTCAGCATCCCGAAAAGGCCAGGCATGTAACTAAAAAACTATAACAGCTACACGAAAAATAAATATCATTTTTATTAATCAGGAGAGACATTTTTACCCAGGAAATTTAAAAA
>JABUQX010040567.1:42500-59047 GCA_015478945.1 Trachelipus rathkii
TTCCATTTCTTCAACAGGCGTTGCCTCAGGCATATCCCAAGGTTGGGGTGTGTCCAACCCTTTCTGTCGGAATAATATATTATTTTTAAGGTAGTCTGGTGGCAGTTGCCATTTTCTCAACTGTCGATGGTGCACCCGATATTGACGATCTTCCAATGGTGATGACAGTATATAGGTGACTTGATTTTGATTTATTTGTATTATTTCAAAAGGCCCTGCATACCGAGGCTTGAATTTGTTGCTTACCAAGTCCCCAGGGTGATGAATCTTTAACCCTACCATCTGATGTAGCTCATAGGGCTTGTAGTTATCATGTCCTCTTTTCCATGTTTGACGATTTAAGGGAGTCCAGTTCTTAATTCATGTGCCTTTTTCAAGATATTTTCACAAGGAGTTAAGTTCGTTTCCGTATGCGTTGTATGATTATAAACTAACAAGACCTGTGACAACTCTTCATCCCATTTATTGGACTTATTTATTGACATTCTTAAATACTGAACTAGGTGCCGATTGCCTCTCGACGCTCCGTTAAGATGGTGTATAAGGGTAGTCAGCAACATGTTTAATTTGTTGTTCTTAAGGAGTTCTCAATCGGGCCTATAAATTCCTACCGTCACGGTAAGAAGCCGCTCCGGAGCTTTTTTTAAGAATAGCAGTATTCGGTGTTGGAATGCATTTGCGACATTTATACTTTGTTTGTTTCTTATGGGAACAGCAGCCACCCACTTCGTGAAATGATCCACCATCACTAATGCATAATTGTTTCCCCTGGTAGAACAGGGAAATTGGATCAAATCCATTGCCACTAATTCAAATGGTCTTGAAGTTACGATTTTAAGAGTGGGCGGAACATAGAGAATATTCGATATTTTACACGCTTGACACTTGTTACAAGTGGTAGTGATGTCATTACAGATAGTAGTTATCTTTGGGTGCCATACCCAGTTTATTAACAAAGAATGTAATTTTTGCTTCCCAATGTGGGCAAACATCCAATGAGCCTTAATAGCCACCTCAGTTAAATAAGTTTTGGGGACAATGAGAGCGAATTCTCCCGTAGAGAACTCTCTATATAAACGATCATTTATAAAGTAGATATACTTACTTACGCGAGCAAACGGTTGTAATGGACCATTAAACGGCAATTTTCTTACGATGGCATTCTTTAATCGTCTCAACGTATAATCAGATTTTTGCATCTTTCCAATATCATTGTGCTCGATTTCCAAAGGATCTATTATGTTATCTGAATCGATTACTATATGATGAATTTTTGGATCATCTGGTGTCTCAGCCTCTACCTCCCCACCGGTGTTTTGGTTACTCATGGGAACCACTTTATCAACCAATGGTGGTATTTTCTCAGCTTTACCTTCCTCCTCCATTGACTCATCCAACAAAATCCTTTCCTCAAACTTATCGGATGTTACCACGTTAGCACTGATCACTTCTTCCTCTTTATTTAGCGGCTGCATTGGAAGGCCCACTAGGAGATTGTAATGGACTCCTCCACGGCACAAAAGATGAAAAATACTTTTCTCTGTATCTAATCCAAACTTCAATGGTTTCGTGCCACTATAATATACCCATAATATAATAATAAAATTATAAATATATATTATATATATTAACATAGATATGACTATTATATATTAATATATATTATAATATGTATATATATTATTAATTATATATATATTAACTATATAATAATATATATATATTAGTAATGCTTGTAATACTTGCTAATAATAGCCCGTCAAACAGCCCTGTCAGACTCAAGCTGAGAGATTACATTAAACACATAGGCCACATCATTTTGTCGCGACCAACCCTCCCCCGTACTACCCCTGAACACTCCACCCAATCGCTTCTCACAGCACACACATTTCTGGTACACCTCCCCTCCGCTTCTGTTGATATGTTAACATTTTGCATTCAGTCTACATTGCTAGATGCTGACCGTAAAGATTTTGGCAATTGCAATACCGATTAAACAACTTAAATCCCCCTTTGAAACTCCTCCCACTCCTACTATCAATTACCTTAACCCATTCAATCCGATTCTTCACTAACCGATAATTTCTACATCAATGCATTTATCTGCATGTACCAAGTAGTTTTTCAAAACATTATCAATTAAACTATTAATTTTACTAAGATATAACTTCAGATATGTTAAAAAATATAATGAAAACGATGCTATATTCTCATTATTTCAGGATGATTTGTTTAGGAAGTTCAAAAAATTTATTTCTAAGACTTTACAAATCTTAGTTCTGGTCAATAATTATCATGCATTAATCTGGCCATTCCAAAAATCTGAAAATGATATAAGTTAATGATCTTTAATCATTTAGGATTAGACAGGATTCTTTAAGAATAAAACCCTTTTTTTTGAAAGTGGGCGGAAAGGCTTCAACCATATTGTAAGAAGTAATTTAATTATTAAAATTCCTCTTAAAGTTGATGGAAAAACCTTCTCTTAAAGGCTACATTTTATTTATGAAAGGGTCCAATTACTTTCAAGGTTTAAATGTGAGATAAAGCATTTAGGTATAAGTTGGTGAACCCTTTCTTGACTTTTGACTTCGATAATTTTTTGTACGCTCCCCAAAAAATTTTTTTGTGGGACAGGTACGTTTGGTCAGAATTAGAGAAAATGTTTGTTAAAATTCTTTAAGCGAAATTGAACCTCTCGTAAAGGGTACAATTTATTTATTTGAAAGTCCAATACTTTGAATAGTTTAAATAGTAGTGGGGTAATGCATTATAAAAGATATTGACCTCTTATACCCCCCCCAAGAAAAATTTCGCACCTATCTCTTGTAAAAAGGTGCCAAATAACGTTACATCTGTTAATGCTAAAGGTCTTTTTTCTATCGCTATTTTAGTATGTCATTGGTATGGAAATAATGCGGTAATGAGTCCGTTTCGAGGGTAATGTTTATCAGTACAACCATTGTTTTTCACGCATAATCGAAGGTATTCACGATCATCGTTCGTTACCCATTCATCCCCAAACTTCTTGAGTTTGTGTCGACATTTAAGGAATAGTAAAGTACAGTTGGGCTGTCGTGCTAAATCTATACAATGAACATTAATTTTTAAAAAATGAAATATTTTGTTATACATTATGAAAATATAAATAAAATCTGCCAAAAATTGATTTGTTGTCCACCTTCTGCATTATACTTATATATTATTATATGATACACTTAAAACCAATATATATATATAGTATTATATTATATTATATAATATATATATTATATATGTATATATAAGTATATATTATATGATCATATATTATATATATATTATATATATATAACTAATGCAATAATATTATATAATACTAAATCACTCACTTAATTTCAGTTTCAGTTATTTTTCTTTTAATTTTGTTATTAGGTTGGGTTAGTTAACCGTAACCCTTACCTTACCGTAACCTAACCAATTAACTTAACATATTATCCTCCTAACCTAAAACAAAAATAAAATAAAGAGAGAAAATGAGCCAGAAACGAAAAAAAATAAAAATAATTAACGTGAACGATTAGTATAGTAATAGTTAATTATATTATATATATATCATATATTATGATATATATTATATACTTATATATTATATATCATATATATATATATAATACTATATATTATATATATATATATAGCTCTGGCCAGACGGTGACTTGAACCACTGTTAGTATATTCGTTCCCGCGGGGGGGGGGGACCTTTTTTTTGTTTTTTCCCCCTCCTGCACGTTTTTTGAATTTTTTTTTTTTTTTTTTTTTAAAATCAGGATAGACTGGTCGATAAGCTACAACAACAAAAATGAATTAAAATAATAATAATAATAATAGATTTATTAAGAGTTTGAATAACGCTCCGCAGTCACCCGCCGTGGAAGGGGGTGAATCAGACCACCAGTTGGGGGTGATCAGGAACCAATTCTGTTTTAAATTCCTCTATATTACATTAAATTCTTAATTTATATTTTTATAATTTTTATTTAATATAATAATATATATCATATTAAAACTTCGTATAAGCTAATAAAGAATGTCGAATACGTAATGATAGCAGTAACAATAAGAATAAAAATTTTAAAATCAAGGGTAGTCACGATCTCACCCCATCTCCGCTCAAACTTTTAGACACTCTTGTTGATCTCGATAGATTTTTATATAAAATAAAAAATTTCATTTTTTTTTATTTAATTTTACCTAAAAATAAGTCTTTTATTATATTTAAATTAATTTACGTAAAAAAATTGCAAATACTAATACGTAAAAATAACGGACAAAGACCGATGTGAGGGGTCCGAGTCACCCTCCCATACCATTTTATATGCGGGTGAATCGGACCAAGTTAGGCCCCGTGATTTCGCCACTATATATAAGTGTTGGATCAAAAAATTTACATTTGCAGTTTAAAAAGCATACATACTCGAGTGTTATATCCCTGAAGAAAAAGACATAATTTAAAAACTCCAATCCAAAGATTTTTTTAATTTATATAACGAAGTCTTTCAAAAAAAACTCACATTTATTCAAAGTGAATTCCTAACTTGAAGGACATTTGTAGTACCCCTAATTTATAACATTTTTTTTAAAAAAATATAAAAACTTTAAAAAAAAAAAAAAAAAACTATAAAAACAGAATTATAAAATGATCTAAATAAAAACTGTGTATAGTACTACCGCGTGGCTATTAAATAACGACGAAATTTTTTTTTTTATTTTTTTTTACTATTATAGAGGTGGACCAAATCACCACCTCCTTAAAAGAGGCGGGCCCGGCGTCCACCCCGCCGGCGCACCGCTTATATATAAAAAGAAATCTAAGTGAAATAATTTTTTATTTTACGTTTATACTTCATGCATAAATTACTTTTGTATTTATTTGTTTTTAAATTCGTATTATTGCATGCATATCAAACACTTTATGTATAATTCAATATGAAATGCCAAAAAATCTCTAGTGGCAATTAATTAAAGATTGAATTTATTTTTTCTGAATATATCGATTCGTTGATAAAACGCATTTTTTACCCTTCAAATTGGGAAAAACACTTATTACCAATTAAAGTTTTTTATTTTATCATTTATTTTGTTGAAGAAATTAATCAAATTTTGGCAACATACTATTTCTTGAAAAAGTCTGTAAGAAAAATGGAACCTGTTTACCCCTTTTACGCTTATATTTTTCTGTAATCAGTTGAAAAAATTTCTGAGTTTCAGGAAAAATGTATAAATAAATAGGAAGAACTCCTAAAAATTAGTAAAGGTTTTCATAAATTTATAATAATCTTTAAAATTATTATTGATAAATAAAACAAAAAAAAGCTATTCAATTTACCACGCGCCATGGAGCGACCAACAGATTGCCAGAAATTGCGTATTCTCATGCTCTCACTTTGACATAGAATAAAGGTACGAAAAATGATTTTTTTTTTTAGAGTGGGCTTGGCCACACACCGGTGGGACAGAGGGAAGGATTCGAAACGACCCATCATCCCCGAGGCTTAAAATGGGAGCAGAGACACCCCATATCGGGTATTGTCTTACCAGAAGGTGTTCACCCTCCGAGTTTTCTTATGAAACATCACAGGACATACTCTTAAAAAAATTTAATAATGAGAAGTGAGGTGATCAACACGAAAATAATCGCATCCTCTTTAAGGAAAAGAAAAGTACAGCCTCGTCAAGTTGTAAAGAAACCATTAGGATTTATTAAAAAAAAAAAAAAAAAAAAAATAATTTTCTTTCTGAAACGATTCACAGATATACCTCTCGAAACAAAAATAATAATGAGAATGATTGTGAAAAACGAAAATTGGCAGTCTCTTTACGGAAAAAAACGTGTTACAGCCTCTGGAAAGTTTAAGAAAAAAATTTCCCCCAATAGACTTCTGGATATAAGGAAATAAATTATGTGGGCCCGATGCTCTGTTTTAGGGCCAGTCTAGGTATCAAGGTGTATAAGATTGGAATTTTCTACATAGGATTTTTTGTGTATACTTAATCAAAAACTTATGCCTAAACCTGACTATAGAGGGTGCCTGAAATGAGACCCTAACCTAGATCGTTATCAATTATTGAATGTCAAGGGATTTTTAACAGACTTTGAAGGCTTGTAACTTTTTTGGGTTTCCCTAAAGGAGAGCAGACAACAATTTTGGGTTTCACCTATTGTCTCATTATAATTATTATGTTAGAGGATATTCGCTATGATCTTCTTCAGTAAAATCCGGGAGGGACGGAAAACCCTCGTGGGAAAACAATTACCCCCCATTTCGTTCATCTTTGCGGGCTTTACCGGGAACGTTTATTTCGTTTAGTTTAAAAAGTCTTTTGATCGATCAATATTGAAAGGTCTATGGGATTTTTCTAAACGAACTTTGAGAGGCTGTTAACTTTTTTCCTAAAGAGAGACGACGATTTTTGTGTCAATATTCTTTCATTATTATATTTTTAGAGATATATATCATTTTGTGATTTTCATAAAAATCAGGGGGGGGTGCAACCTTGCGGTAACAGTACCCCCATATCTGATTTAATTATGAAAATGAATTTAATTTCGTTTAGTTTTTAAAAAGATTGATATAAAAAAAACTCCGCCACAGTTTGTTTTAAAGCAAAATATTGAAAAGAAGCAGATTAGTCGTACACAGTATTCTTATTTATATTTACAAAATATAAAAAAATTCCTTATTTTTTAAACTTTTGCTTATTTTTTTTATTAACATTTTCTGAACTAATATATATTTTCACTAAAATTACAAAAAATTTGTCATTTGTTTTATGTTGTGAGCATTTGTAAGTTCTTCTTCTCTAGTTAACACGCCCAGTGTCCTAAAGCTAAATCCTGACCAGTATTCTTCGGCTTAAAAAAACTAAAGTCTTGTAATAGGCACTAAATGCTCCTTACCAATCCTATATTGCAATGGTGCCTATTATTTCCAAAATTTCCACAGTAAAGTCCATTTGTTAGAGAATCATTCTTCACAGGCCACTATGTAATTATATATCGATTGGACTTTTTTTTAACCAGGGCCTGAATGCTTCACTCTTACTTTACTTGGAAGGGGCACCTATTCTTAAAAAAGTTTTTTGAATTCGTAGATAATTAATTTAATATCTCCGTTATCAAAATGTTTTTTAAACAAAGCAAAAATAAAAACTTTTTTCAGAAAAAAAAAAACAGCTTCAAAAGGAAACTGTTGAACTATATTGCCCATAAAACAAATTCACTTTTTTTCTTCTTGGAAATTCTGAAGAAATTAATGTTTTCTTCATTCGGTTTGTAATTATTACTACAATTATTACTACTGATGAGGAGCACGATAAAATTCAATCAAAAATTATAGATGGTTTTTTTTAACTAGAATACTATATGTTACTCGCTCAATAACAAAATGCTTGTAAGCGCAGCATAAGCCAATTATCAATAATACGGATCATCATCAATAACTTTTTTTTTGATACCTTGAAACTTTTTTTTGATACCTTGAAACTTTTTTTTAGTTCAATGAACTAGATTTTAAGTTAGTTTTTATTTATTAGTTTATTAGTATAGATAAGATATCTATCAGTGGAATAATCTGCATATAATTTGCAGATGTTTATATAAGATATAATATTTATATATATATATATATCACTATTATATCATATATATATAATATATAGTATTATATTTATATAATATATTAGTACTATTATATACATATATATATATATTATATATATAATATTCACAATACTTTCATTTATTAAATCCGTTATATAAATTAGTTTTTTATTTCTCTCATTTTACAATGTAACGTAACTTTCACGATATAACAATTGTTTTTCAACTTAAAATGTGATGTGGTGCTACCTCGGTAATAATATATTATTAGATATATATTATATATAATTTAATTAATATATTAGTAATTTATCTGTACATATTGGATGGTTAAATTATAGTTATGATATTATATATGTATAATATATATAGTTATAATCTGTAATACATAATAAAAATACAAACATCATAGCATAGCTAAAAACATATATAGATTTTGATGGGTACATTTTACTTTTATCCCTTCATCTAATATTATTCTGACAAAATTTCTTTTTCAAAAAAAATTTCTAAGTTTAGCAAAAAGTTAAGTTAGTTAGGTTTTTGAAGAAAATTGTTACAGTGGCAAGCTTTCTGCATAATTCAGAGCTTGCCTGCTAAAGAATTTTCTTAACAAAACTTAAACTTAACTTTTTTTCTTTTTTGGGAACAACCCTTTAAAGGAAGAATTTTGGGTTTCTTTGGGGAACTTTGGGGGAGAAAGCATTGGGGGTTTTGTAGAAAAATATTGAGATGAGTGGACCAAGTCCAGAAAAGTTTATACTAAGTATTATATAATTGTAATTAATTATATGTAATTATATATATATAGTGGTTAAATATATATACTAAAGTAAGTATATATACTAGTATATATATATATTTATAATATAGTATATATATTATCTGATTATATATATATATTTATATATATATATATATGTATATATATTAATATATTATATATAATTATATATTATTAAATATATATATATATATATATATAAATAGTATATTATATGAGTAATATCAAAGGATATATAGAGTATATTTACTTAATATATATATTATATATTATAATATATATATATATATATATTATTATATATATTATATATATAGATATATATATACAGTTATAATTACTATGGTATATATATATAAGTATATATATATTATATAATATATTATATAATATATAATATATATTAATATTATATTATATAAACAACAGGCTACTAAATAGGCAGGTGGGAGGCATGCACTATATTATTAGTATATTTAATGTATAAGACAGCTTTCTTTGGATTTTTCTCTTCTCATAGGCTTACTATTTGTCATAGTTTTCTTCAAGATCGTTTCCACTTTGGCTCTTGTTGTTAAATGGAAGCCAGTAGTATTCTCATGTCTACTATGAGTAGTTATATATATATATATAAATATATATATATATTAGTATATAGTAGAATATATATATTATTATTATATATATATAGTATAATAGTACTATATATATATATATATTATATATAAGTATATATATATAATTACTATACTATAAGTATACTATATATATACTTATATTAATATATATATATATAGTAGATTATATATATATATTATAATATACAATATATATAATATTATATTATATTAATATATATATTATATATTAATATATAATATAATATATAATATATATATAATAATATATATATATATATAATAATATAGTAATATATATATATATCACTCAGGCATTTATTTACTGACCTAAATCCAATTTTTCTTCGATCTCCAAAGCCAGTCGATTCCCAGGCACAACTCACCACTATACATTGCTATAACCAACCGACTATCATTCATCCTTTTAGCATGACCAAACCATCTCAACGTACTTTCACTTTTTCTCTCATTTTACCCATTCCTTCAACACCACCTCTCTTCTCTCTATCTCTCTCTGTATAATTAATATATTAATATATAATATATATAGTATATATCTAATAGTATATATATATTATATAATCATATTATATTATTATATATATATATGATATATATATATATATATAATATATTATATTATATATATAGTATATAGTATATATACTATATTATATATACATCATATATATATAGTATTATATATATATATATATAATATTATATAGAATATATATATAAATTACTATATCTATTATTATATAAATATCGATAAACTGATAGTTCGTGTTTATTACGTATCGGGTGTCCCTACCTTCACAAAAAAGGCTTTCTTTCTGGCTTACGTCACTATGTCATCATTGGCAAGAAGTCCCTCTGATGGCTTTAATTAATTGTAACGTAAATGTCAAAACAAAATCTCATTGGGTTGCCCTAAATAATGCCAGAATTCAACAGAAAGTGAACATAACAAATTTTTTAAAAAAAATATAGGCCATTATGCTGAAAATTTTTTTTACACGAGTAAATACTAAACTCATTAAGACTGTAAAATAAAATTTCCTAGAAGTACCATGCAATTAAAATTGTTTCAATATTTTTTGCGGGAAGATTTTGCCAGGAACAGACAAAGCACACACACACAAGTATGGCCGAAAATTTATAACACATTGCGATTGAATTACCGGTCATATTTCTACCATGTTATTATATATATGTATCATATTATATATCTATATATAATATAATATAATATATATAATATAATTTATATATTTAATAATATTAAATATTATATATATATTATACTATATATATATTATATATATTATATATATATTATATTATATTATATATATATATATTATATATATAATTATATATGATTTATATATATATATATTATTATATATATATTATATACTATATACCTTTGTTGAAGCCTTTAAGTACTTTGTACTTGTACTTAAGTACATTTTTTGGAGGTACTTTACTTGTACTTGCGAGTTTCTGAACCAGTCTGTACTTCGTACTCTTACTTTGTGATGAGCCTTTGTACTTGGTACTTGTGCTTGTACTTGGCTTTTTAACTGCCAGTATTTTTCTATTTTTCTTTTTATCTTTTAAGAAGAATTGATATTATTAATTTGGTATTCGTTAATTAAAAAGTTAATCTTTCCATTTATTAACAAGTATGTATTATATATATAATATTATATATATATTATATTATTATATAGTACGTATATATATAGATAATATATATTTTATATTTAATATATATATAGAATAGAGATAGTAAGTATATTATGATCTCAACCATTTTTCCCCGTAAATGCACTCAGGAAACAGAAAAGAGTAGAAAAAATATGACACAAGTCGAACTAAGAATAGGCTCCGCGAGTACCGCCTTTGGATACCTATTACTTGAGAGACACACAGCGAGTCAGAAGGATCCCCCGAGCTCCGGGGGCCGCGACGGACGGGGACCTCAGTATGACATGCTCGCCCAGTTGTGGGGTTATCCGTTAGCCAGGTGGCAAGTTTTAGTAGATTGTAGTTAGGAAAGTGCAGTGATAATGGCACTGAAGGTGGCTGGGCAATTAAATCGTTGGTGGATAGTAAAGGGGCATAATCTTGAGTGCCCTAGGATCTTACATTGGGATATGTTGTTACCCGTGTTAATGTATAGTAGTTGGGACTATGCGTCTGGAATAAATAGTATAAGATCTAAAGTCAAGTGTGGTTCAGAATGGAGGCAATCTTCATAGTGCTTTGTAGTGTGAAAAGAAAATAAAAATGGGAGATGAACGATTAGAGAGTTTCTGGTAATGGAGAATGGGGTAATGAAAGAATAAAGTAGGGGTGCCATGGGAGGGTATTAGAATGTTGGTCATGTAGAAAGGATGTAAGATAAACGTATAAACGGATGTATAGTGGTGAGTGTGTTGGGATCGACCGGATGGGAGACCAGAAGAAAAGTGGATTGAGCTCAGAAACGAGGAATGCCTTGTTAGGAGCGAGAAATGCTGAGTTTGGCAGAGGTGAGAAGAAAGGTTGATAATAGGAGTGGATGGCGAGGTTTATGTGAGGAGTATGGTTGTAGGGCCAGCCTGGCCAAGAATGAACCCACAGCTTGACGAGATGCATAGTGAGGGTCCGTCATTGTCCTGAAAGCTCAGGGTGAATTTTTCTTGGAACTGCGAACGAGTTCTAACTATTAGGTTAAAGGGGGCGTAAGGCTGGGCTTTATCTTTATCTACTTGACTTGCGTCATATCCTTCTACTATTTTTCTGTTTCGTGTATGTTACGCACCTTACCTCCACTCTTGGGGAGAGAGTTTGCTCTCCAGGTGGTAAAATTGATGTGATGAAAAAGGAATGTTGTGATGATGATGATGATGATGTTGATGATGATGATAGATGATGTATGATGATGATGATGAGATGATGATGATGATGAGGATGATGATGACGATGATGAATATATATATATATAATATATATATATATTTATATATATATATATATATATATATATATATAATATATAATTCTATATAATATATAATATATAATATATATATATATATAATATAAATATTATATATATATTTTTATAATTATATACTTATATATATATTATATTATAATATATATAGATACATATATATATTATTATATTATATTATATAATTATATATAACAGTTTTATTACGTACTGACTTGTACAATTCTAGAATACTTGTACTTGAACAAATTGAAGAGTTACTTGTAATTTACTATGTACAGTTGAGCATTGTAGAAGTATTGTACTTGAAAAAAGTACCTGAACCCAAGCTGATATATAATAAATATTAATAAATATATTATACTACACATGATATATATATAATATAATATTATCTATATATATATATATAATTATTATTTAAATTATCATTTAACTATATATAATATATAGGTATATAATCACTAATTATAGATATATATATAATATATATATTTATATAATATAATTATATATTATATACTATTAATTATATAGTATATATATATAATATATATATATAATTATGCTGAACTTTTTACTTTATTCCTGTAAATTTATATTTATTTGGTATTTTTACCCTTGGCAATATAAAACTTTAATAATTTATTTCCACAAAACATTTGCTATAACAAAACTAAAATTTAAAACCTATTTTACAGATTTGTCCCGGTTTCCTGAAGGAGATACAAGCGGCTTCTTCAGAAGATATTTGACATGATAAGGACTAAAATATAAATTTTTTAAAAAAAGACAAAGAATGTAGGAAACATCTCTGAAGTTCGGTTTCGATTCAATTATGGACTCCTTCTTCTTGATATTTCCTAAGACATTGTGATGCAAAAGCCAGAAAAAGAATTGTTGAAATTTTGTCCAATTGTGAAGTCACCTCTATCTTGTTGAAAAGTTACTCCAGAAATATAATAAAAACCAAGAACCGTCCAAATGATAATTTCGTTCTTTTTTACGTAAATTGTAGAATTTAATAGTAGTAGACTCATATTAAATTCAGTACATAATTTTGAAATCTTGAGTGAAATTGGCTCTATTTGTTCTTGTATATTTTTATAAATCCTGTTTACTTTGATCCAATCTCCTGGGAAAGTCAATAGTTTCGCCAATATAGACACTGGCAGCTGGGTCTAACTTTTAATTGCACTACGTACCCCTTCCAGTTCAGCCTCATAAACCTCGTACCCCTAGAAATTTTATTCATATTTTTTTATTATTTGTAGTATATTTATAAAATTTAATATTATATATTCATATATTTATATAATATAAATTTTATATATATATATTTATAATGTTGGTGGTATCGGATAATGAGATTGTAAAATATAAAAGTCTTCTATATATATATAAATATATATAATATATATATATATATAATATATATATTTATATATTATTTATATTAATTTTATATATATAAGATATTATTATTATATTATTTATATTATATTATATATTATATATATATATTAATATAATATATTATACTCATATATATATATTAGGTCAGGTCTGGATTAGCCGTCATATGTATTCTTAAAAAACTAGTAATTACAGTAAAACGGATACATTGCTGAATGGGTCCAAAGTTTGCCCTAGGAATGTTAACCAAACCACAAAAAAAAAAAAAAAAAAACAAAAAAAAAAAAAAAAAAAAAAAAAATAAAAAAAATATCTCAAACTACAATAGCTAACAGCGAAAAAGTAAATATTTTTGGAGAATCCTTGTAAAAATTTCACATAGGAAATGTAAAAAAAAAAAAAATTATTGTAATAATTAGTAAGTAATATGATAATAGAAGACTATTTAGGAGCTTTTAATTGGTTACTCGTAGAAAATAAATAGATTTCTATTAAGATTTTGCTTTTTTTTTCTTTCTTAGGATACCCCAAGGGTATACCGCACGATGGCAGGAGTCGGGGTCTCTCGCCTTCCGAGGGAACTACGGGATAGGAACTAATCCCCCCTCGGGGAGTGGTCTCCGGATACCCCCGCTCTTGGATTGGGTGTGAGGGGTTCCTCGCCCCTCCCTCGGTATGGAAAACGTCCCCCCCCTATGTTCCCGTCAGGCTCGAGCCCTAGTGTGCGTTAAAGCAAAATTTAACATAGAAGTCTATTTATTATAAACGAGAACAACTAAAAGGTCTCTAATACGGCTTTAATAATTTACTATAATATTAAAACAGAATATTTTTTTTTTTTTAACAGTTCTTTGTTTTTTTTTTACCAGGGATTCCAAAAATGAATTCCTTTTCGCTGTAGCTCATTGTAGTTTTAGAGAATTATAATTTCTTTTTTTTTTTTCCAGGGCAAATTTGACAGGATTCCCAATGTTTTACGTATTTACATGTAGCATTAAAGTTTTTAACATAATATGGAACGGACTAATCCGACGCATGGCCAATATATATATATATTATATATATATATTATTATATATATATATATATATATATATATCTATATTATATATATATTATAGTATATTTACCTGGAATAAAAATTAGTGGGGTGTTGGCTGATATTTTCGGTACTATTGTTCGGAAAAATTTTTGGGCTGTGTATTCGCACAGTGACAATCGTAAATCAAGTTCTACATTCAATTTTGATCAGAGCTTGTTTTTAATCAAGTACAAAGAGGAAAATCCTTGCTCATACAGATATGTTGACTGGAAACGGTAGAAGTTTTGAGACAACTATTTTTGCAAGTTGAGGATAAGACTGAACTACTAGGTGACCAGAATTTGATAAGAGATAATGTATCATAAGAATGCTTAAGAGTAGAGTCATTTAAGAAGTCTATAAATTCCTCCTCAATGTCTGTAGTAAGTGAATGTACATCTTACGTTGAGAGGTTTGATACTTAATTTTGTTACTGTATATACCTATATTCTGCAAGTAGATCTGAATTTTCATTACAAAGAGAATAAGTGAAATTCGATAAGATCCGATGTCAGGTTAATATTTCTCCATCAAAGAATTTCGCAAGTATTTCAAACCATGTGAAATTTCCTGATTCACATTTTTCCCACAATTCAAGTGTTCATAGTAAATGACTTACATTAATCGTAAAATCAATCATTTGTGGATTTCCCTTGCAGTGACAAATTCAGATCATTTGTCGAGAATATATATATATACCAATTTTAGTTGGCATTGTTTTTGAGTGAGTTTTTCACTGGAATACTTGGATTGCGCCTTAGCCTTAGCATTTCTTGAAAAGAATTCGGACCTCTCTTCTCTCCAAATTTTGAACTCTAGAAGTTACATTCTCCTCACGAAAGCCATGCACTTCTAGTGTGGGAAAAGAGCAAAAATTCTGTCAGCTCGAAATCATGACACAGCAAACGGAAAAGAGCGACTATTAGTGACTAGATTTAAATTGGCGTTACCATTTGCATTAAAATATCCATTAAGAACTCTTGAAGTCAGGAGGTAATATCTGGATGCCAAAGCATATCGATGAATCTAATACATGATAATTATTACATAAATACATGATTTACTTTGCCTATAAATTCAGAACGAATGCCAAGCATTGCCGGTGCATCGTCAGTTGTGAATGCACAGACATTTTTCCAAGAAAGTCCTACTATATCAAAGTTGACTGTCTGGAATATATCCTCTCCAGTAGTTTGGGCTTCCAATGAGTGGCAAAATAGGAATTCTTCTTTAAATCGCCATCTTTTTTATAACTTGCGAAAACAAGCAACTGTGCATAGTTATTAATGTCTGTAGTTTCATCGAGCTGTATGGAAAACATCTTGGTTGGTGCCGTTTAAATTCCATCACTTGTTGCTTGACGTCTTGTGCATATTTCAGAAATTCTTCGCGATAGTATCGTTCATAAGGACACATATAAAATTTATTTGCAGCAGCCCTCACCTATCATCACTTACAATTCTTGCAACATGGAGAATGAGGGTCTTCAGCAATCGTATGCGGTTTTTTTGCTTTTAGCGATCTTGATTGACTACTTTATGATGGTGCAAGAGACCTGCATGAGATTGTGATGTGACTGACCAGCTGTTTCAAGACGAGAATGTTTCCAACCACTTCCAGTTCGTTTAAAAAGCTTGCATTTTTCCTTTAAGTTGGATGAAGCCATGTAGATGACGCTTTAGAAAGCTATGTTTTATGCCTTTAGACAAGACCTTGTAGCATACGACACACTATGGTTGTATTTCTGATGCGGGTGTTTCTCTT
This sequence comes from Trachelipus rathkii, assembly GCA_015478945.1. Taxonomy (NCBI): domain Eukaryota; kingdom Metazoa; phylum Arthropoda; class Malacostraca; order Isopoda; family Trachelipodidae; genus Trachelipus; species Trachelipus rathkii. Next base: position 58,839 of record JABUQX010040567.1, read on the forward strand.
ATAAATTTATGCGGTGAACCGTATTTGATGTGTAACTTCATCAATACTTCTCTTTTTTGATGGAGTTCACTTAATATATTAAATTTTATATATATAATTATATATATAATATATATATATATATATATAATATATATATAATAATTTATATATACCATACACACAGTCTATCTAACTACTAACCTTATTACTATTTATATATCTCTTCC
>JABUQX010040568.1:0-21723 GCA_015478945.1 Trachelipus rathkii
AAAAGTATTAGAACAAAATTAAAAATACATTCGGGAAATAATAGCATAGATTCCTTCTATAAAGTTGATTCTACAATTGCGTTTATTAAGATAAAATCCCGCAATATACGATGGTAACAGATAACATAAGGTGCAAAAAATGTGGACAACAAAAGTCGAAATATCTATTAAATCTATTACAATTCTGTTATGACTCTTTTGCCTACTAAGATATGTTTCAAGATCCTGGGATATTGGGAGCTTGTACTTAATGTTTATAACAGAGATATGAACGTAGACTCACCTTTAGTATCTGTAGGGAATACTAAAGACCTCTTTATGATAAAAAGTAAGTAGTTTGTGCGAGTATTCCTAAAGGTAAAAAGAGTAAAAGTTTTTCACTAATGGTTCATACTTACCTTGAGTAAGACCCAACTGAGTTCGATTTGTATTTAATATACGAAGAAATAATAAGAAGGTTTAATCTTCATTACCCATTCACTATATAGACTGGAACAGCAGAGTGTGTAAAGTCTAACATATCAAGAAGGGAAGCCTCCGATAAATAATAATAATGGAAAGCAAACGAGTCTTCAGGGGGTCAAGAATGCGCAGAGGGGGTATGGTTAGGTGGATTTTTGCTTCGTTGTTCAGCCGAGCCATCCCGTTGTTTAAATCAGGAGGTAAATATCTTGCTAAAAAGGTGGATTGAAGGTATAGTACTTTCCAGGATAAGTTATTGTAACCATTTTACCTCGAACAGCTGTAAAACGCCGACTAGCCGATGCTTCTGATGAAATGTTAGATGATGTTAAAACGAAAAATAGCGCGTAAGATGACTGGATCCAAGGTGTTGGTTCGTCGTAAAAAACCTATAAAGGACCATTAAAGGACCTATAGGTCAGGTTCCATTGCGACCTGGTAATACCCTTTAATAAGATCTATAGTGCCGGTTAAATTAATTTTACATAAACAGTGACATCCTTTACTTTAATTTTGTATATAAAGAAATGCAATTAAAAATATCTCCTCATTATACTTCCTGTGATTGTACCATCAAGATGGCATTTCCTCCAATCCTCAGTTCCAGACTGTTGGTAGAGTGAAATTGACTCATTTCTGTGAAACCTACACAGATTGTGTGAGTGAATTCAACTTATTAAGTTTAAATCCTTGTCACCTCAACTCACAAATACAAAGATGTAACCCTTCTCGACATTTCTCAAAAATCAAAAATTTTACCTCGGCTAACACTTCTATCAATTTGACCTTCGAATGGTGTTTTTATATCTAAAGACCAAGTTAGTAAACTGAAGACTGGGTCAGATGCTCACAGGAACCGATCACATAGTATCCACCGAAAAAAATTTCCTGTAATAGTGTTGTTCAATCAATCTTGAGGATTTTTAAATGAAACATTCTCCAGGAGCATCAGTCTGCAAGTTACCGCTTTATATCGAAGTTATATTGAATCTTTTATTCAAATTATTTCTCAAGATGCGAAGGAGTCTCATCTAAAATCATGTGAGGGATATTACAATTTAAAAGACGTGGAGAACCATAGAACCCATTATACTATTCTAAAAAATAAAACACCTATGAAAAAATATTAATCAGTGTTCGTATGTTAAATGGTTGATTATATTCCCATCATCCAGTTGTAAAAGAACTGTTATTAATTTACCATCTTGGTGGATAACCGATAGAGCTTAAGTAGCCTCTAACACAGTTGAAGTTTGGCTCTTAATGTTAGTTAAGAGCGCTTCTTTTAGTTAACAAAAATTAAACGAAGGGCAAACCAAAAGCCTAATCTTTAAATTACTGACGCATATGCTTTTAATCTTTTTGATAAATAGGTAAAAAGTGAAAAAATTATCTGCCCATTAAAACCATATGGAAATAGAGAAATCTCTTTTGACCGATACAGCGAAATATTTCCATCAAGAGAATTGAGACTAAAATTTTAACTTTACCCAAGGGTTATCGAAGGCATTATTACTCCTAAACATAGTCAATAGGAAAAAAGCTTACTCTTAGAAGGTATAATAATAGGATTGTAGACCATGACGCGTATTCTGGAAACTATGGAAAGTCACCCTTTAAATTTATACCCATTTCGAACTTAGAGGGGTCAGTTTACATGTGTGAGATGGTCAAACCTTACGGGGTCGTGATTGTATAGAGATGATATAACTGCAGACTCACATTCATGCTCGCGTCCCTTTTACGCTGTATTTATTTGCCAAATATCGGTTCCACTCATGCAGCGATAACGGTACAGAGTGTGTTGATCATTCAAGAATTATTGCTGAAAACAGCTAATTTTATATGCTATAATGATCTCACTCTGATCTTCAGCTTGTAATGCTTATCATTTCAATATCTAAGAAAAGGAACGTTAGGATTGAGTCTCAAATTTGGGACAAAGTTTGACATCCTCAATTTGTTTTGGTGTATCTGGAGCATCCTCAAATCATCGAATGTGAACGAGAAACATACGAAATATAAAATCACTGGAATTAATTAATATCATGAAGAAAGAAATAATAAAACCTTTTCAGAAAAACGAAAGAAGATTTTTAGGCGTAATTGCCTGTAATGATGAACTCTGTTCTGGGAAATTGGATACCGACTCTGGTCTTATTTCTAACACTTCGTCCATCCAGAATGTTATCTAAGCAATGGAACATTAGAGACTAGCGCTGTGTATAAAAAGTTTAAATAAGAAAATAATCGTTGTCTTATTTATACCTATGACTCTCAATGAGTTCATTTAGATTTTATGTTTAGTAATAATTATGTAACATCTTTTTTTAAATATAATAAACTGTTCAATATGTTAATGACATTAATTGTTTTTTCCCTGTAACAACCCTCTCATGGGTCTAATTTAATGGATGGTGTTATACTGTTATTTATTTCATTATAATGTTTTTTTTCAATAATGTTTTCTTTGTTAATAAATTGTAATATATGCATTAGTGATGCACTAAAACTTTCTATGTTAACGATTTAATGTGTTTGCTCTTATGTTATAAAGCTTTAAAATACAAACTTGTTTTCTTTCAATTTGGCTTTTTTTTTTTTCCAAAAAGAACGTTATTTATACCAAGAAAAATAGACTTTGAATCAATTTAGATTTGAATTTTTTTTACGGGTTATGAGAGAAACATGAAAAGTTTATAAATAATAAAAATAAAAATTAAGTTGAAAAACAGAAACACGTTTTGCCTTCTCGTACCGGATCGTACATGCGATACGCGAGGGGATGCGCGCACGCCACTCCTACCTCAGCGATCGTGCCGGCGCCGATCGACAACAGCCTCCACCGAGAGGATCGCGCCGTGTCGGGGCGGCGGCCCTGCGGGCGCGCGGCACAGCGAACCGTTTCCTCTCCTTCTGCCGGTCCGAGAGGGCAAGGCCCGGGCTGGCCGCTGCCTGCGGGCAGCGCCGCCCGGCAATCCGTATCAGTCGAGCCTGTTGAAAACGCTACCTTACTTGTTCACTGAAAGAGTCTCAAACACTCTTACTTAGAATTCGCAGATCGTTAACATTTCCTTTATAAACTCATATATAGAAGATATTCACCAATAATTGGTATTATTAATACAAAATATATTACCTATCACAACACTTGAGCAAAAAATACACTGTGTTTCATTGAAGGACCAATTGTAGCCAAGGTGCAGTGGTCATCTCTACTACTATCTGAGTCCAGTTCCTTCTTCATTCTTAATCCTTTCTTATTATTCATCCTTCAAATTTACTTCTCATTACTTCCTCCTTCAGATCTCTGTTTCATGCACAACTCCTTGTGGCTTCTCTTTCTTTTCAAGTTTCGCAGACCACCCAAAAATGGAAAAAGTGTCCTAAGGAAGCCCTACCCAGCGGACTTATAAACCATCATATATGCGAACTCTACGACCAATCGATACAGAAGCCCACTAATTAATATTAGGACAATCAACATGTTGTTGTTGTTATATACAGGGGTGTCTAGTTAAAAGCGTTGACGACTGTATTATAGTAACTAGGCAGCCTGTAGTGGGCTCAGCATCGTGCCGGAGCCATACTCCATATGATTAACATATGCAGTCGTATTATTATTAGAACAACATTCAAAACTCACTTGGAATTCCTCTCTTAATCTATACTAAATTTCTAATTTCAAGCCAATATATCGAACTACTATTCGATTTATTGTTTTTAAGGTGTATTGCAGGGAAATGGGCCGTCCCCCCTTGTTTTCGGTTGGATGCCCAACGGAGGTAACAGTAAACCAAAAATCGTCTACGACATAAAAGGTTTACCACTTCCCCATCTAACACCCTCCAAACTTTATATCCCAAGATACGATTAACTACTAACCTAATGTAAATAATAATAATTAAGGAGAACATAGCTGAGCCGGAGCCGGAGTCACAGCTAAAAAATCATTTCGTAATAATAATAAATAATAATAAATAATAATAATAATAATAATAATAATAATAATAAATAATAATAATAATAATATAGATAATAATACATGAGATAATAATAATAATAATAACAATATAATAATAGTAAATAATATTAATCGAATAAGAAGAAAAAAAACTAAAGAAGGATAAAAGCCAGAGGAGTCGGAGATATTGAAACGAGCCTGAGTCGGAGTCGGAGTCGTGAGCCAATGGAGTCGAGCTTTGGAGCCTTGGAGCCTGCGAGTTCGGAGCCCAAGATACCCCCTCGAACGATTGCTGACTCAAAACTCTCGTGATCATCAGATTCTCCCTTTCTTGCACAAAAGCTAAATGAAGTAAATACGTCTACTACAAACATAATAATATGTATGTGTATAAGCACGCTCGCGCACAGGCGAATAATAAAAATAATTACGAAAATAACAACAGACAAACCTTTCGGTCTTGTTGTTTGATCGCGATTGAGACAGACACTTCGTCTGTCAATCCTCACATAAGCCTCAATATATCTCTATTCCTTCATATCGGAAAAAGTGGCCTCGGGATGTGGGCCACTCTAACATACTGAGAGAGAGAGAAGAGAGAGAGAGAGAGAGAGAGAGAGAAGAGAGAGAGAGAGAGAGAGAGAGAGAGAGAGAGAGAGCGAGAGGAGAGAGAGAGAGAGAAGAGAGAGAGAGAGTTGCTTTTAAATTTAGGCAAATTTGTAACGAGACATTTAAGTTACTTTAAATTTTTAAGTTTTATTGATTCTTAAACTATATTTCAATTCTCTAAACTCTAAAGTTCTCTTTATAAATTAAAAGCCCTTGTCTAAAACCTAAATTGAAAAATAAAAAAAAAAACAACATATTTTTATTTAAATTAAAATTAAATTAAAATTCAAATTTGGATCATGTGGGTTATCTGCCTCCACCTCCATATAAAGAATTGTCTAGAATATTCATCTTTATTTGGTATCACGTAATTAAATAGATTATACTAAATCAAATTGAAAACTATAAGTATAGAATGCTCACTTTAAAAATTATTAAAAAAAAAAAACAGTTCTAAAATTCAATGTAAATTAACGTAACTCAACTACCCTGAAACTTAACGTATCATAACCAGTTTTCTAGTATAACGCTAATTTACTTTTTATATTCCACTCTCTTATAAAATTCTAACAACAAACGGGAGAGGTGAGAATTGCAATTATCAATTTGCATTGAGGTTTTAAAGAAAAATACGGCATCATGGGCACCACTGTACACTTTGTTCGATGACGTAGATTTAAAAAAAAAATTAACTTGAGCTTAATTAGAAACAGATAACTGACATTAGCATAAAATTTATATTAAAAAAATTAAGTAAATTTGGATAGATTTTTCATATTGTTATAATTTCGGGTGCCATGGGTTAGACGGAGTGTTGATAAGGGAAATAGTGCCACCACGGTATTATCAGTATATGCTATGGTGCCACCTCGAGAAGAAAATTTCTACCGAGGATTGTTTTCCAAATTAATAAAATTTAATAAAATTTTATATTTTTAAATCTCGTAAACGAGCCTTTTCTTCTGAATTGTGGTGACAGCTATATTATATATATATATATAAGTACATATATATATATATATAGTGAGTTAGTACTATATATATATAATATTATTATATATATACTATATATAGTATATATATAATATATATATATATATAATATTTATATATTATATAATAATAACAATGTATACTTAATATAATATAATATGAGGATATTATTTTCGTTTTCATCATGATATAAAGTTCTATAAAAATTATTAGTACTTATAAATAATAGATATTAGTACAGTCACTAGGTAATTATTTATATGGAAAGTTAAAATTTTATTTTTATTAATATTCTAGAAAACAAGGATCTCGACTCATAGTACCTACACTTAAGCTCTCTAGAGCTAAACTTTGTGCGTCTAAACTACTAAGTTTAATCATTATAGAAACGATCGATTTTTTTCAAATTTATTTCATTATAGAATACGACCAATAAATCCTACATTAATTTTTTGTGAGACAGATAAGTTGGTCCTCCAAATGTTAAGATGAATCATGATCGATCGAAGTTAAAGATGCTGATATATAAAAATTTAAATTGATAGCCCCACATATGGAGAAAATGAACAATTAAATGGATAAAGTAATTACACTCGCGCTATTGAAATATACGATTCTGTTCTCTTTTAAGATATATATTTGGGGCATTCTCCATGCAAGTGAAAAAAACATGGCCAATGGACAATGCTTTCACGTTATAAGAACGAAAGTCTGGAATGGCCTGGAAGAAGGTGTCTGTGAAATTTAGAGTATAAAATGTTTATAAATACTATGTTTATCATAAAATAACCTGGATTGTTTTAAAATATATATTAAACATACATAGAAAAGAAAGTTAATTATAGAATAAGATTAATAATGAGTTATATATAGCAAAGTTATTATATCTTGGCGATATGAAGATAATATATTATATTTATCGATGATCTTATGTAATAATATAATATTAACATTATATATAGAGAACAAATCGTAATTATTTTTTAAATAAAAGTATAAATAAGTTTTTTTAAAATATAAATATATAATTATAATATATATATTATATGTATATATATAAAACTAAGTAAATATAAATATATATATTCAATATATTTGTAATAATATTATATAGTTTGATAAATTTTAAGGAGTAAAAATAGCGTAATTTATATAGAATAAGTTAGATATAAAAGTAATTTTTATATTTTACTAATAAAATAAACAAACTAGGTATAAGTATATATTATATATATATATATAAGGAAAGAAGGGCAGATGAAGAGAGAGAGGCAGAGAGAGAGAGAGAGAGAAGAAGATGATAGGAAAGCTGACGAGAAAGAGTAGCAGAAGAGAAAGAGAGAGAGAGAGAGAGAAGAGAGAGAGAGAGAGAGAAGAGAGAAGAGAGAGAGAGCAAGAAAGTAGTAAAAATAGTTACTGTAATATTTTAAGTAGTCACTAACTATGGGGAGATAAACATTTTGGGTTATTAACTATATATGATATATATATAAAACAATGAATATATATATCATTATATAATATCATCTATATATATATATGTTTATACTATATATTATAAATAAAATATATATGTGATGAATTTAAAGTAATAACTAATAATATATATATATAAGAGAAGAGAGAGAGAGAGAGAGAGAGATGAGAGCACGAAAAAAGTAAAAAGTTACTGGAGTCGTAACTTATACTATATATACTATATTATATTATATTATATATTATAATATATATATATATAATATTATATTATATAATATTATATATATTATAATATATTATAAATAAATATAATCTAAATTTTATAATATTATAAAATTCACTATTATATATTACTATTTTCCAGCTTATTATTTTTGAATAACTATAGGGACAAATATTTATCAAAATTATTGGATAAATACCACATATATTATAATACCATTACTTTATAATTTTTTCATAATGATCATACGTAAAATTATACTATATAATAAATATAGTGAGAATTTAAAATAAACTTACACAAATTTTATAATATAGAGTAATAATATATTATATATAACATCAATATTATATTAAAATAATTAATATATATTATCAAAGTTTAGATATTGTTAAATAATATATATACTATATATATATTAATCTTATAAAATAATATATATAGGATAATATAAATATATTATATCATATATATTATATATATATAATATATATATAAATTATATAGATGAGAATAATATAATAATCGTTAACTTATTTAAGATAAATAGTGTTCTAGAATATTAGTCTAGTATATATATATATACTTTACTATATATAAATAAATATTGAGAAGAGAGAGAGAGAGAGAGAGAGAGAGAGAGGAGAGAGGTAATGATGAGAGAGAGAAGAGAGAGAGAGAGAGAGAGGGAATGTACATAAATACAAACATTGAGAAAAAGAAGTCTCAATTAACATAAATAAAATGTCTAGTAACAATAGGAAAGGAGATTGTTTTTAATATTTGGTGTAAGAATTCATCTTGTTTTTCTTCTTAAAAACGTCTCAAGGTATTCAGAGCGGTTCTTTTGTTTTCAAAGCCTTTCCTTTGTTTTCCATTCGAAATATTAAACGAAATTTAAGTAGGTAAAAAGAATATGGAAATAACTGCAGCCAAATTAGTTTTTAAATACATTTTGTCTCTTTATTAAAATTAGGCATTACTCGGGTATAATTCTTTTGTTTAAGATGGCGGGTAAGTAGGCATTAACGGCATCATTACTTTGAAAGGAAGATAAAGAAAAGAAATTGAAAGATATCTTAAAAACCATCTAAATAGCCTTTAATTACTGGGAGGAATAGTTTTTTTTTCAAAACTTTGAATTCAATTTACGCATATTAAAGTATATAATAATATATGGCTACTGATGTATTGCTTAATATATATTTTCTCTCCTCCTTCCGAAGATTTTTGCCCTTAATAACTCACTAAGATACCAACGTCGTGGGAGGTTTTTACAAAAGTCTAAGATTTAAAATATATTTTTCCCCCGTATAATTATCTTGAAAATAATTGGTTAAGAAGTTTATTTTTCTTTTGCAAATTTTAAATTATGATAATGATCTGTGCTTAGCCATTCTTTTGGCTGCCAATAATAGTTCAAACAGATATATTAATTCTGGGCACACGAATGTACGACAAAATATATATAAATGTACGCCGAAGTTACAAAGCAAGTATTGATTTAATTTTTTAAATTATTTCATTCAATTAATGATGTTATAAACAGGCATTTTAAAGGTATATATAAATTAGTATTATTAAATAATAGTGCATTGAAATTTATTATTATTATTATTATTATTGAGTATTTGGGGCTAATCCTCATCATTGTGAGAAAAATTATTTTATTTAAGAGTGATTAAAATTATATATATATGATTATTATGGTTATTTATTTATTAATGTATAAGTATTTATAAATTTTATTTTTATTACTTATAAGGATAGGTATTCTATATACGTTAATATGATAATATTATAGGTGTAATTATTATATAATAACTAAATAAATTTAATGAATATTTTATATCATTATTATATAATAACGTCATTTAAGACACCTAACACTACTATTATAATTTTAAATTAATTTCACTCTATTTCTGCTTATTTTGACTTATTTTATTATTATTATATTATTATTATTATATTAGATCTATTTTATTTCATTGAATTCATCCATTATATTTAATGTATAGAATCAAGCTTTCTTATTATTATTATTAATATTATTAATTATAAAACCAGTTTTATTATTAAAATAATACATTTCATTTAATTTATTAATAATTAATTAATTTATATACATTATATTTATAATAATAATATATTATTTATTATCTATTATTCACTAATTAAATTATATAAATATATTCATTATAATTATTCATTAAATTAATGTGGAGTTATTTTATTTATTTATTTTGTTACTTTTATTTTTTATTTGCACATTATTATTATTATTATTACTCATTATTAAACAATATATTTGCAATCGAATCATCACCATCCATCATCAATTTATTATTATTATTATTATTATTAATTATTACTAATATTATTATTATTAGTTATTATTATTATTATTATTATTATTTATTATTATTCGAGATTATTATTTACATACGATAAAAAGAACATAATTAAAATAGAAAGCTCTAATACTACTCATAACTTATTATTATTATTATTGATTTCATTTCCAATTATTATTATGTAAATATATTTTATATATTATTATTTATTATTATTATTATTATTATATTTTATTTTTAGTTGAATTTTATAATATATTATTATCATTATTAATTATTATTATTAGATTAGATTAATTATATATATATTAAATTTTGGAAATAATCAACTGTATTATTAATTAACATTATATTATAGAATATTCAATAATGATTAATTTATTATATATTTATACTTTATTATAATAATTAATTATATAAGTTAATAATTAATTCAATTAGAACATAAAAGTATAATCAAATCAATATTGATTGAAAAGTGATAATAATAATAATATTCAATATTAATAATAATAAGTAATAATATAATAAATATATTTAATAATAATAATAATAAAATAAATATAATAAAAGACATAATAAGACATAATATATAGTAACAATTAATAAATCAAAAATAATGTTAATGTTGCAACAAAAAAATATAGAATAAAAAATAATGAATAATGGACAAAATAATAATAAGGAATAACATAAATAAATAATAATGATATAAATCAATAATGAAAATAAATAATCTAATAATAAAACAAACTTTCTACTCAGAATCTTTATTTCCATATGGATGATAATTTAATTAATAAATATAATTATAAACGAAATTTTCTACTCATAACATTATTATATATGAATAATTTATTATTAACATTATTATTATTATTATTCTTATTATTATTATTATTATATTATTATTTATTATTATTTATTATTATTATTATTATTATTATTTATTATTATATTTATGTATTATTATTATTATTATTTTATTACAATAACAATTATTTTTATATTATTATTTTATTATTATTTGAAATTATGATTATCTCACCGATTCATTGAATATATATAGTTTAAATAAAATATCAATTTAAATAAGTAAAATATAATCAAATCTTACAAGATTTATGCCAGAAAATAAGAATCGAGTCATTATTAAGTTATTATATATTATTCATGAATTCATTGTTATGATAGAAGAAGCGTTAATTATTTTGGCTTAGTTATTATTCTATATAATTTTTTATTATATAATTTATTATTAATTTTTATTATCTTATTTCTTATTTTAATTATATATCTATTATTATTATATTATTATTATTATTATTATATATTCATATTATTTATATATTCTTATTATTATTCTTAATATTTTTTAGTTATTCCATTATTTATTACTTTCATGTATTAATTTATTTATTTATTTATCTAATAAATAATATACTGAAAAATTTAAAGAAAAAAAAAAGTAACTTTTCAACACTTATTTGGTAAAAAGGCAGTGACTTTTTTTTTAAATAATTTTCTTTCTGAAATTGTATTGTACAAAATATTTTCCCTCGATTACTAAGTAATTATGATTGACATTTTCAAAGTTTATTTTGATTTTATAATGATTGAGAGGCATGGCATATTAATTATGCATGATAGAAAAATTTTTTTGCAAATACATAATTTATATATATATATAATAAATATATATACTACTATATATATATACTATATAGTATAATATATAGTATTTATATATAGGTATATATTAAATATCCACCCTAACAAAGCAATAAAAATACTGATATATAAATAACTATATATATTATATTTATATACCAATATTTTTAACATAATAATAAAAACAAAAATATAATATGAGTATATATATATATATAATTTAATATTATATATATTTTATAATAAACCTATATATATCATATATATATACTATATATATATAATAATTATATATTATTTATATATTATAATATATATAATATTATTTATAATATGTTATATATTATAATATATAATATAATACTAATATTATTATATATAGGTAATAATAATTTATTTATACAATAAAGAGAATCAAAGCTCTGAACATTTTATGTTTCATTTATTTAGAATCAACGTTTCGAGAAAATAACGTTTCTCTCATCAGGATAATAGAATGATAAAATAATAAAATAAAATAACACAAAGTATAAAGATTCAATTATAAACATTCCTCTTATCTCTAAATGTGACAAATATATGAAAAGTCAAATCAGGCTACAAGTAGGCTATTAAGTCGTTAGAAATGTTACGTTGGTTGGTGTTTATAATTATCAGCATTTTTAGTAGTTGAAAACATGTCTTGAATCAAGATATATAAAAGCCAGCGTTTAAAATAATATTATTGGGAAATATTAATATTAATAATTTTCAGTTCAATTTAATTTAAATATATATTATTAAATATTATTATTAATTATATTATTATTATTATTGATTATTATTATTATATTATTATTATTATTATTATTATCTGATTAATTATTTATTATTGATTATAATATTATTAAATTATTATATTATTATTATTCATATTATTTTATATTCATTTAGTATTTAAAGTTGGGTGTTCATTAATTAAATGTTGATAATTTTTCTTGGTATTTTATTATTATTATTATTATTATTATTATTATTATTATTATTATTATTATTATTATTATTTATTATTATTATTATTATTATTATTATTAATTATTAATTATTATTATTATTATTTGTTTTAATTATTAATAAATTATTTATTTTAAGGCTGCTTTTTTATATATTTTTAACTCAAGACATTTTATTTCAACTACTACAGATAATTATTAAACAGCCAACCAACTAACATGTTACCTACAACTACAATAGCCTACTTTTAGCCTGATTTGACTTTTCATATATTTGTCACCATTTAAAGAAATAAGTGGAATGTTTTAGAATTTGAGCCTTTTACTTGTGTATTTTATTTTAATATAAATTATATTTTAATCATTCTATTATCCTCGATGAGAGAAACGATGTTATGTTTCTCGAAACGTCTGAATTCTAATAAAGGAAAATAAAAATGTTCAGAGCTTTGATTCTCTCTTATTTAATAATAAAATTAAGATTCCCGAAAACCGAGAAGCAGGAACGATATATATATATATATATATATATATTTACTATTTCCTGTAGGTTGTAGATATTGAAGTAATATAATATATATTATAATATTATATAATATTTAAGTGAGAAAATTATATAGTATAAATATCCCAAGGTCTTATATAATTTTTGAGGTCTTAATATAATAATATGATATATAATATAATATATAATTATATATCGTAGATTTATAGATGGTATAATTTTATTACTCAAAGATTGAATAAACGCAACTTACCTTGACTTAACATGTGGAAATATTTATTTGCACTCACGATCTCTTTCATGAATTTCAAATTGTTAGTATTATTATGATATAAAGTAATAATTAATTTTTTTCTAGTTGAAAAAGAAAAAAACACTAATTAAACACCACCAATTATTATTTAAAGCTAAATGCGGAGGAAAGCGAGCCATCATTTATAAAGATCTCACAATTATATACAGCGATACCCTTTTTAAATGTAAAATGAGAATAAAAAACAAATGGTTTTTTTTATTGTTTTTTTTTTAATGTCGATTAAAAGCAAAAAGGGTTTCGAATTTCGTCACGACTGCATGAAATGAAAAAAACGGACAAAAACATGGTTTATGTGGATTGATGTTTATGTGCTTAATAGTTTCTTTAATATTATTACAGTAAACTAGATTACCTATATTGACCTAACACTATGTCATTTTTTACTCTCATTCTTAGCTAAAATTACATGCTTCCTGTAATAGATGATCACAAGACCGTTTGTTAAACTATATTTTTACCTTTATGTAATATTAGGATATTGAATCAGCCTTTCCCCATGGCCAGTTCGTGCTCGCTGGTTTGTCATGGTTCTCCAAACATCAGAAATAACTGTTAGGTACCACCTTCTGAAAAAGTAGGAATAATTACATAAACGAATGGTAACTTTAAGAAAGTTATACGGATAAAGTTAAGAGATTTGATGAGCGTATGTGAATTTGTGTGCTGTTTTATTTTGAAACATTCTTATGTTGTCAGCTAAGAAACAAAATATCAGTTGAAGACTTCCTTTTTTTATTTTTAACAATATAATTGAATCAAGTTTCAGTGTATAATATATCTTAAATTGAAATATGACTTGATGATAATATACTTTAGGCCAAAGAATCAATTTAACTGTTAATGGCTTTTATTTTTAGCTAAAGAAATGGGGTAATAACACAAAGAATGAAAGTACGTTGAGACGGAGGTATTGTGTAGGATCTCAGGAAAGGCAATGGATGAAGACGCGGTTAACACGGATGTATTAGTGGGTAAGTGTGGTGGAATCCCGACCGATGGAAGACAGAAGACTACAAGTGAATATGCAGAAAAGGAATGCCTGGAAGATAGAAATGTGAGCTTGGCAGAGCGAGAAGAAAGGTGCATAACAGGAAGGAATGGCGGGGGTTTGGCGGAAGGTTATGGTGTAGCCCACCTGGGCCAAGGGAATCAACCCTATCAATCTGACGGCAGAGATCATATGTTGAGGGTCAACGCGTCCCTTGAAGCTCTAGGTGGATGTTTCTGACTGCGACGAGTTTCAACTGCAATTGTATAAGAAGGGCGTAAGGCTGGCTTGTCTTTTCTACTTGCTCATCTGGGGGAGGCTACTTCTAGAGCTCATTTTAGTTTGCCGTATACTATGTTACGGCACTTGCTCGCAGTCTTGGAGATAAGATGGGGTGGCTGTAATGATGATGACGAGATACGATGATCGATAGATGAGATGATATGATAATCGATGTATGATGATTAATAATTATATATCTATTTATTATTATATATATAGTACATTCTTAGTAGTAGTAGTATAAGTAGTAATAGGCGGAGGAGAGGGGGGTAGTAAATGATAGTATATATATGATAGTATATATATAATATATAAAATATATATATAGTATATATATAATATATAATACTCTATATGTTATATATAATAATATTATATAATATATATTAAATATATTAGGGGATGTGCCGAATAGGGTGAAAAAAGCCGAATGACGGAATACCGAAATATTCGGCTAAAAGTATCCGGCCGAATACCGATTTCAAATTCGGTCATCCATTTAGGGGAAAAATAAGAAAACTACAAACAGGTCAACAAAAAAAGGTGAAATTTTCTGGGATGGACTTTAGTAGCAGATATAAAGTAATTCGGAGTGCTGATTTCGCATGTATAATTCTCCGATTTGCTGTATCACATCCCGTTTCGTGCAATCATGGATCCCTATTTTTGAATATTCCCTAGAAATGACAAAATTCATGTGCGCACTAACGCTGCCCTGTATAGCCGTTCTTTCCGCATACTATCCCTACAGTGAGCAGCACGTTTTACTGCTGGTCGATATTCGGGAGTATGTGGTAACTTTAGTACTTTAGTATGTATGGATTCCAATGACCTGGATGATCCTATATCCAATCGAAATACAGTCGGATGGACCGTCATTGTTCACCCATGGGTGAACTAACGATCTGTATGAGAGTTTGTATTGCCGAAGTTACCCTGATTGTTGGCTGCGAGTGCATGAATACATGACTACTCTGGACCATGGCATCAAGATAACATTTATCGTAGCAGAGAAACAGAGGCTGCGGATCTGCTTTCATCATATGGTAAAACCTTGTGTATTTGCAGTGAATGTTGGCGGCCATCTACTCGCTATGGACTCCCAGCATGTCGATATTGACACTTAACACTTCCATGTTGTGTTGTTACACAACGGCAACCAGGTATCTTCGGTTCCAGTAGGGTATCGATACGTGGATGAAGAGCGAGTATGCAAAAGATCAAGACAGTTAGAGCGCTAAAATCCGGTATGGATGGTAAATATGCGTCAACCTCAAAATGGAAAACATTTTGCTCGGTCAGCAGCAGGTTTCACCAAATATCCTGCTTCCTCGATGCTATTTGGGCCAGCCGGCGGCAAAGTAGTCACGGGATCTCATAAAGGAGAATGGCCACCGAGGGAAACCTTGAACGCCACCAGGTGACAGAACATCGTACGTGAACTAATCTTGTACCAAGAGAGAAAAACATCAATCTTACCGTTACTAACACATAATAACTTGTTTAGATGAAACAATTTGGTAATGCCTTGGACCATGATGGGGAATGCTTCCGCTATAATATGCTCAAGGTTTCCTGGTCTGAGTGACGAGAAAAAAAAGCTGGGATATATTTGATGGCCCACATAGTAGGCGACCTCTCCGAATGCTGGGTTTGCTACAGGACACTAGACTGTGTTAGAGTCAAGAGCGAGTGGAATGCTTTTCAGATGTGCACGATCTCGTGGGAACAGGAAGCCAAGCAACACTAACATGTTACAGGAAACTGCTTAGACCAGTTTTATTCTCATGAACTTAGAATGAGTATAGAATAAATGCACTACTTATACATTCCTCACCTAAAGACAACATTTCCGGCCATACCTAGCCATGTTGTGGATGGTTTGCGAGGTGAACGCTTCCAGTTCAAGATCTAAAGTTCATGAGAGACTTACGCCGCGAGGCAGTGGGATATCAAATTGATGCCGACTTTGTTTGGAGCTGATGAAGGGATATCCAACGCTATTGCACAGTAGATCGTCTACGAAGAGAAAGGTGTACTACCATCGAGTAATTACACTTACACTAAACTCATTCCTGTCTGATTAGCATTCATTTGTCCCAATATTACTCTTATATTCATAGGTTGTATTACATATGTTAACATATATCTATCAAAGACCTGTATCATATCATTGCGATTGTTTCTCTCGCCTTCATCATACTCCAATATATATATTCCAATATATCGATATAATATATATACATTAATGTTTAAAAGTAGGGTTTGTTGGATTTTTATAGAAGTATATATATATATCTATAAGTAGTTATAAATATATATAAATAATATACTATATATATATATATAAATAATATATATATCATATATTGAGTAGGGCAGATAGGTGAGGTATATAAGTAGGGTATATAGGGCATAGGATATAATATATATATATATAATGATAATAGTATATATATATATATTATATGTATATATATAATCAGATGAGTATTATATAGACTATTATTAATCCACCCAATAATTGGTGGTAACCCACGCTTGAAAAATGGTAAAAATCATAACAATTTACAATCTGTGTACACACAATACTCACAAATGCATTGATATGCACAAACCGAGTTCATCTTGGAATGCAGCACATAAAATAATCAATATGTACATACAAAAGAAATGTCATGTTTACCAGTGTTATATAGATTAGTTAATAAAACAAAAAGAAATAACATATTTCTACCTGTAGCAAACCATCTCACATATTAAGATGACACTAATTTAATGATAAATTGACAAGCTTCGTGTTAGATATTAAACTACACTCATTTGAAAATAAGCCCTTAGGTTTAAATAGAACATTAGCAAGTTCTCCAATTTCAGGGAATAACCCATTTCTTGTGGCTTCATAAATATTCCTCCTGTTCTAAATATTCTTCACTTTCGACTGGATGACGTGGAGCTTGAAAGGTTTTTGATTGCTCAGTTTGTCTAATCATTAAAACCTATTTCAGTGTTTCCACCATTGAAGGAATATCATGGTCCGGACTGTCAGAAAGTCAGGAAACTTATATATTTGTTATCTTCTTATGTAACCCGTATGTACCTTTACTTTATGTCGATAGATTCACAGTCGTCAGAAGAATGACTTTCTTTTTTCACTCTCACTTTCTTTCTGTATGGA
The DNA here is from genome assembly GCA_015478945.1 of Trachelipus rathkii. Classification (NCBI taxonomy): domain Eukaryota; kingdom Metazoa; phylum Arthropoda; class Malacostraca; order Isopoda; family Trachelipodidae; genus Trachelipus; species Trachelipus rathkii. The sequence continues at coordinate 18,020 of JABUQX010040568.1, forward strand.
CGATTTGATGCCACAATTTCTTTAAAACATCCACTATAGAAGTGAAAATGGAATCTTCAAGCTTCACTTTCCCCAACTTCGGTAAATCAGTCGTCAGCCACGAAGAGTCAGGACCTAAATTTCTTCTCGCATATTTCTTTCCTGATGCCTCAACGACCATATTTTTTTTACTCGATTCTATCAGATTCATATGTCTGCATAAGATTAGCTTGAACCGCAGTCTACAGAAAGTATGCCTACACACAAGATTTATCCGACATACGAAACCTTAGAAAGTGTTTTCTAACTGATTTTTAAGCTCTTCAACGAAGTGTAATTATTCCACTGAGCTTTTGCTTTTTATATTGCCTTATCTAAAAACAGCTTTAGCAAAATGAAGGAATCACTTGGGCGAACGTTACTCACACGTTTAAATGGCTTGTTTTTAGTGACTTGCATGCTTCAAGTAAGATGGAATAATTTTGCCCACTGAACCTTAGTTAATTCAATCCCTCCTTCAGCAGCGTAGTAGTTGCGACTAGGGAACATTTTGTTCAAACATCTTTAAGCCATATCACATAAAGTTCCTGTGCCAGGCGGTAGAAATGTCGTGAATATATTTGAGTGCTGTTTGACATTCAGCTGGATCTGTAAAGTTTTAAGCTTGCAGCCGTTGCTGATTGGGAAAATGAGAGGATATGCTTCTGCAATAAGACTACAAATATCTTTAATCAAGACTTTACATAATATGAATCGGAACTGCATAGTATGCAACATGTAAATAAAACTATGAAATTGACTAGCATCCACTCTCTCCTTATACATCGCCAGCTACATGTTAAGGTCATTACCCGTAACAATCACAATATGAATTCTAATGTTTAGAATCATAAAAATGTCAAAGGCCCTTATAGATCTGACAAATGACAAAGATCTTCGCCATATTGGCTACAAAATTTGGCTATATTTAATTTTTGGAAAAATATTATTTCTAAAATTTCGATTGTAAGTGAATTAGTTCATTTAAATATAGAAATTGTGTTAATTAAAGCTCAGATATTCGGCCGAATAGTTCGGCAAAAAGCCGAATACCGAATATTCGGTATTCTGGCCGAATAGGCCGAATACCGAATACTACCGAATATTCGGCACATCGCTATAATTATAATACTATTATATAATATTATATATAGATTATATATATATATAATTAATATAGCAATATAATATATAATATGATATAATAATATAATATATATAAGATATATAGTGTACATATATATTGTTACGTTCAGGACGTAACTGAAGTTGCAGAAGGCTTAGTAACAAAACTCGTTTTCGGTTGTCAAAATCTATATTGAAAATAAACATAATTAAATATTTTGTATAAAATATAACCAAAGATAATAATAAAATAACTAATAATAATAAATTAAAATAACTAATAATATAATAATAACAACTAATACTATGCATTCGTGAAAAATAATATATCAGTACGCTAAGATACGTTTTCTCTAGTTTTTTAGGGAGACTATCACATAAAATATATAAAATTTTGGAGCATAGCTGCCGCTGTATACTTGAATAAAAATAAAACGTAATTTAAAATCTAAAGTACCATGTAAGCACAATAAGGTAATTTTCACTAAATGTTATAAAAAAAAATAGTTTCGATACGAATAGCACAAATAGGCCTTAGAAAATAAGGCGAAATTACACACCTTGTACTATTCGTAGACAAAGGTAACACAGAAGGATTTCTCAGAGCACAAAGCTTGTGTAAAGAAATCAGTGGTGCTCGTTACAACAGTTATAAAATCTTTTGCGAATAAACAAAAGATAATTGGTTTAGACACATAAAAGGTAGAGATCTAAAGATGCTTCTTGAAGCGAAGATGCGAATCGTGTCCAATAGAAGCAAGATTTTAGCACGTGATAGGGTAGACAGCATAATACTAAAAAGGAAGCAAATAGAAGTAATATAGCTCCCCCTACGACACAGAAGGAGCGCGTGATGATTAAGCGGAAAAGCGAACCACTGGACCGTAATGCTCGTCCATATCGTCGGATGTTGGACTGGTGACAAGACGTAAGGTGCACGTCGGAATGGTCTCCGGATTCGGCAGGAGGAAACGGTGTTGGAACCGGAGACAGAGGTGTCTCATCGGAACAGGAGCGGAAGATGGTCGTAGCGCGGGCGTGAATAGCCTGGCGAAGTAAAGCGACAATAGCTGAGGAGTTTGGCAAAGGTCAGTTTTCGGTATGAGAACAAGTTTGACCTGTAAAAAGGCAGAAATGGCATACTGGAAAATCGATATTATTCTTACGAAGTAGAGGTAGATGGCGGTGTTCCGAAGGTGGAGGAGGAGTGGTGGAAGAAGCGGGTATCGATGTTCTAACAATATGAGCGGGTTGATCCTATCCACTGGATATTTTTCGCGTGTTGCTCCCTTCTGTAACGGGAAAAACTTATCGATAGCGTTTTTAAATAAGGACAAGTCCGTCACTACGCGGGCTATGCAAGGGGCTATCGGGTGAATCATTGCGAACTAATACATCGAGAGCAATCTCCCACATCCGCCGGCATGTAGGTTGGACGGGAGGTGCGTCGGCAAAGCGGCTTCCACGCCTAGTACATTGACGAGCGAAGCCAGGAAGGTGTAGGCTGTTCTGAAGTTTTGAGAGGGAATATAAACTCATACCAGTATTTCCGATGGTGGTGCATATGAACGACTCCCAGCAGTTGAGCATTTGAGGTCTTCTTTGTACGAAGTTCGGATACCAGAGTAGAACACAGAGAAGAGTTCGGACCAATTGTCCGGTGTTCCATGGGCCATAAGAGATGTTTTCCGTATCTGCCCATTTCTCTATGACCTTTGACCTTGATTATGGTAGCTGCAAGAGCGAAGGCGCTTAGAGCCGATTAAAGCCATAAGGTCCTTCAAGTGAGACTCAACTGCCTCCCGCTGTCTGTGGACACAGTCGACGAGTGCCAAACCTGCTATGCGACAGCTTGTACCCAGAAGCTGAGCAGTTGGTCTCGCTGGCAGTATCCCACGCAAGGTAATGGCTTCTACTGACCATTCGAGTGTACGGTCCAATGCAAGTTAGAAGTGGGTGAAACCATTAGAGATGGTAAAAGGCCGACCTAAATCAATGTGCACCGGTCAAAACGTGCACCAGAGGAAAGAATGCTGACGAGGTCGACAGTGTGCTGTGCACTTTAGATTTTGACAGTTGAGACACTTCGTTGTCCACTGTTTAACATCTTTTAGTAAGGACGGCCAGGGACAAATGCTACCTATTTTAAGCTTGTACTACCTTTTACCCCTGGTGTGCGACACGTCGTGAATGGTTGTGAAACACCTTTCCTGCGCATCGGGGCGGGTTGTACACTGGGAAGTCGAGATTTTGCGACAGACGTCGCATAAAGAAAGGGTGGAAAAGCCAAAAATTTCTAACTGGTTGAATGTCGTAGAAGAAGACACTAACGGACTAAACAATCTCTTCGAGTTGCTGCACTGAGAAGCTATTTGGGCTTCACAACGAAATCAAGTGTTGGTAAAGGGAGAGAATGGGTAGATTCCGGGGGAAAGGAGCAATACGCAGGATGTTTGGTCTTGTCGCCTTTATAAATGGCGGATAGTCAGGTTGGGAATTTGGGGCAACTGAATTGCAGAGGTGACGTGGCTGCACGAGGGACTGTTCCACTCTGGATAGCG